>RXPK01001204.1:0-68944 GCA_004143645.1 Protaetia brevitarsis
CCGTAAACGAATCGAATACCGCAATTCTGGATGCGCTGTATTCTCCTACCCTCCTCCCGACTAATACAGGGTCCATATACCACATCGGCATAACTGAAATGGGAGAGAACAAGTGATTTATACAAGAGCAGTTTCGTGGAACGATCAAATAAATGTCTGTGCATGAAAAGTGATCTAAGGCTCAGAGTAGCTCTCTTAATTAAACAACTAGTATTTTCACGGAAAACGAAGGCGGAAATCCATTAGCACCCCGAGATTTTTGACGCACTCCAAGGGAGAGATTAATGTGGATTTAATATTAATTCCTAATAAAGGTACGACATACGAACGCGAACGTTTAGGTCCAAAAACGATCATCTGTGTCTTGGCTGGATTTAGTCGTAATTGGTGATGATCACAATACAACACTATACGCTGAAGATCCTCGTTGATATGTTGTTGAGCCCGCTTGTAGTCTTGCGGCTTAAAAGAGTAGTAGAGCTGAGTATCGTCCGCGTACATATGAAACTTGCTGTGTTTGATCACTGAGGGCAGATTATTCACGTAAATACTAAATAAGAGAGGGGAAAGAATTGCGCCTTGTGGAACACCATGCACCGTACACACTTCCCGGGAAAGAACATTGCCCACAGCAACTCTCTGAACCCTATCGGACAAATAAGAACGCATTAACGATACGGCAGACTCATCCATCCCAATGCCTGAAAGCACATCTAACAATATGTGATGATGAACCGTGTCAAACGCACGCGTTAAATCCAACAAGATCAATACCGTGATATCGCCTTCATCCCAACTCCTCAAAATGTCATCAGTAATGTGCGCCAGAGCACTGACGCAGCTGTGGAAAGGACGAAAACCCGACTGGTATGAAGACAACACATTAGTTTCATCTACAAAAGCTCTCAACTGACGCTCCAAACAACGCTCAAACACCTTTGAAAGGGCAGGCAAGATACTAATAGGTCGCAAATCCTTAAACTCCTGAACATCGTTAGACTTCGGGATGGGCTTAATTAAAGATGATTTCCAATCGGCTGGATATGTGGACGACTCAATGCAGGCATTAAAAATATGCACGATATAGTCTATAAGTAATGGCATGCAAAGCTTTAGCATTTTAGTGTTGATATATATAATGAAAATAAATAGATAAGTATAACCATGAAGCCATAAAGTTTAGACTTTTAAGATCATATTAAGTAAAATTATTATTGTAAAATATTAAAACAATTTAAGTGGTAGTATTTTCTACCACTTACAAACATAAAAATTGAATTAAATATAAATACTTACAGTCAAAAAGTTTAAACTTCCAAGATAATGTTAAGTTATTATTTTAAAATATTGAAACATTGTAAGTGGTAGAAAACACGAGAAGTTTAAACTTTTTGACTGTAAGTATTGTATATATGTATTAATGTAGATTCTGACTGAAGATGGAAACTAGTTCCAGTGTAAATTAAATTCTGTAAAGATTAAAAGGGATTTTTATTCTTTTTTACCTATTTAGAAAAAAATACAATTATTAAAAATCGGTTCACAATTAGTAATTATCTCTATGAAAGCGAACCACATAAATATTTGCTGAGTTAAAGATATAATTTACCAAACGTATCCCGAATTTTCCAGTAATTACGAAAAATACTCCACTTAAAACGTAAATGACTGTAAACTGCGTCATTATTATTTATTGCTTTTATTTATCCATATATCCTTAACAGCTGCTATTAAAGTGAAATATTACCCTGTCACCAACCGTTGACCCTTTAGAGAACCCATAATTAGAATTAATAATCCCGCCCCGATAAGAACCATATTTCTTGCGCGGAGCCACGATATCATCATTTTTATTATAGGGGCGAAATATCTAGACGACTCCTGTCGGATTACGCCGAACGGAGTTGTGGAACAGTAGGGCTTAAGATTAATTAAAAGCTAATTAAAGTTATCAAATTAATTCGTTTAAATTAGCATCATTTTACATCCGGGAGAGTATAATTTTACTTTTTAGTTTAATCTAATGATCGTTTGGGTTTGGTTTAAAAAACTAAAAAGGATTATAAAGAATTATATATATAAATGAGAATGGAAAGCAGATATCTAATGTTTTCCAATTTCTCATTTACCACTAATTGTGTGAGTATCGATTAACATTTTTGTGTATTCCTAAAAAAAAGGAGACAGGATTGCGTGTTTGGTATACAGCTGCTGGCATTTTTTCTGTAACAGTCCGTTATAAAAAATGCCCACTAGATGAAGTTCATTTTAGTTAGTAATTTGAACGCTGTAAATCACCTGCGCCCTAAGCGGGAGATCGATTATATTGTTTGTTGGAAGCGTTCGACCGTTTACTGGGGTTTCGCAACTAATAATGTAGATTAGCGGGAAGAATGCGAAACAGGGCTTATAATCCTAGGCATGGCAAATCGATATATATTAATGGGAAATAAAAATACGAATGGGAGCGGTAGCATCATCTATAAAGGGGTTATTAGTGATATCCTGCCGCATATAAGTAGGGCATTAGAATTCTATTACATATTACTAATATTCCCTTAGATCTTTTTTTTAATTTTGCGACACTGCCCTATATCTATATGAAGGTCTTGCTGGTAAATAAACTTTCTTTTTATTCTCAGTCAATTAGAAAACAATGTATCTATAAACATATGCCTGTACAAAAAATATAGATGTTATTGTATATAACAATTTTGTAGACAGGCTCTACATATTTAATAATCCACAAAAATTATGTATCACAACAAGTTACTTGTCAAAAAAGTATGGAGTATAGTCTGTAACATCGTTTATTGCTGTGCAAGAAATAACCTAAATATGGGCATAAGCTATTTCACCGGTGTGAAGTTAGCAATAGATTTTAGCAATAGATTTTTTTTCGGTGAAATTAATTCCAAATGTAATACAATAGCGTTCTATGAATAAAATCACTTCACCCAGTATTGCAAGGAGTGGAACACACAATATTTTTGCAAAATAACGATGTTTCTAAGATTCGGAATTATCCCAACTAAATGCACGCGCTACCGTACACTTTATTTATTTTTACATCGTTGGTCAACTTTAATTTCAAATTTTATCTGCCAGACGTGTTAAGGGGTATCTAAACATCATTTTAAAAAAATATAAAAATGGCAATGTTTTTCTAACAAATTTTATAAACAATTAAAGTTGATCGACTCGTCCAAATGCACGCGTTGCCGTGCACTTTATTTATTTTGACATCGTTGGTCAACTTTAATTTCAAATTTTATCTGCCAGATGTGTTAAGGGGTATCCAAACATCATTTTAAAAAAATATAAAAAATATATACCTTGTTAAGTTGTTAAGTCGAATCTCTTCGAACGCCGACAAGGTGTCGGCATCTTTGTCGCAAACTATAAAGGCTATTATCTTTGGAAACGACTCACGCTAAGTTCCGGATTATCATGGTATTTCATATATAAGAGTGCGATAACAACAGTTTGTTCCTGTTGCAGCCGTACTCTACACACATACTGGATTTTCGGGCAGGCATTTAGCTGGGTTAGGATACCCCTTAACAGATTGGGAAAATAAAATTTGAAATCAAAGTTGACCAACGATGTCAAAATAAATAATGTGTACGGGAACGCGTGCATTTGGACGAGTCGATCAACTTTAATTGTTTATAAAATTTGTTAGAAAAATATTGTCATTTTTATATTTTTTTAAAATGATGTTTGGATACCCCTTAACACATCTGGCAGATAAAATTTGAAATTAAAGTTGACTAACGATGTCAAAATAAATAAAGTGTACGGTAGCGCGTGCATTTAGTTGGGATAATTCCGAATCTTAGAAACATCGTTATTTTGCAAAAATATTGTGTGTTCCACTCCTTGCAATACTGGGTGAAGTGATTTTATTCATAGAACGCTATTGTATTACATTTGGAATTAATTTCACCGAAAAAAAATCTATTGCTAAAATCTATTGCTAACTTCACACCGGTAGCTATTTCCATATAGGAAATACATCATAAATTCAGGTGAAGTGAGGTTAGATGACTTGATACCTACCAAAGTTATTCAGAAAGCCTTATTCCCAGAATTTCTTTTTGAAACCATATACATATTTTGCAAGCATGTTTAAAAAAATCATCCAACGTTTTTCAAATAGAATTTTTTTTTAATAAAGTTTCTAAATTTTCTTTTTTTTTCAATTAAGCTATTAAAAACGAGAAAACTGATAGATATCCTTAGTCGAAATTTATTTTCCGAAGCTCTCTTGATTCTTTCTTCGCTGTAAATCACTCCTTACATTCATTTGTATACTCTTACAAATTTATTAAAATCTTCTTGTCCAATCCTTCATCTCATGATTCATTAGTGCTCCATATTCACCTCTAATCTTTGTTTGAGAGATGATTTCAATGATATGGATAAAAAAAAGTTATAAGCAAAGTAAATACTACGTACAGTTTACCACAAATATTCACACAATCATGACAGTGTGGGTAATATATAAATAATATGCGTATGCCATAGCAATACAGATTTAGTAGCTGACTATTATCTTTCCCTTTTTCAATACTGAAACAGCATGTTACTGATCGAAATATTCTTGGAGAACTTAGTAAAACATTCTTGACAAAGTTACTAATAGATACTATGTTTTAGTGCAGGATTTATCAAGTATTTCTAGCTGCAGCAAGTACTTTATTAGTTGTATGCAATGCGGAAAATCCTCTGCAACTTTAAAGTATTCACTGAAACCACAAGACTTACTTCAAGAGTAACATCTGTTCAAAGTAGGTACTAAACGTTACTAATAAAATACTTTAAGTGTCAGCGCTTATATTGTTTTATTCACCCCACTGTTTATGTAAAGTAGATAACCATCAGTCTATTTGCTGTCTCATATATTTTTGTTTTCGTTGATTTGGTGAGACATCTGTCTGTGATATCTTCAGTATGCTAGATTTCTTGCTTCTCTTCGTTCTGTAATTTTAGAATTTCGTTCACTTACAGTTCAAAATCGCTTACAATATGATCCCGAGCTATTTAAAATTATATGCTTTTTTAAAACTATTATCTTTTATCACAAATTGTTTTCTATTGGTTATTTCACTCCTAGCCTTAATCAAATACTCTATTTTATCTTGCCTTATTCTGCCTCAAGCTGCTGCTTTTCATCCTTTGTCTGTTGAAATGAATCCTAATCCCATTAGGTACAATTTGTGATAAACTCCAAGTGATTGTTTTCTCTTTTAGTTCCTGTTGCCCTTTTGACTTTTACAGGGCATCGTCATTCCGCACTTCTGTTTTGATTCTGGTCGGCTGGTGTTAATTTTATATCTTCGGCATTTCACAACAGTTGGTGTCTGTTTATACTATCAAAACTTTGTTGGAAATTAATTAAAAAAACATTTCTTCAGAGTTTTCTCTCTCTATGCACTATTTGTTAATTTTTTTTTTGGCATACCCCATGCATTTGTAGTATTAAATAACAATTAAGTGGAATTAATGGCTGGGTGAGCAATACTTTTTCTTTATTTTATATAATTTCTGCAAGACAACGTTTTAATAGTAATGACCATTTACCTTCCTTAAGTTGTAAATAAAACACATATTTTTCTTTAATCTAAGCTAATTAGAATTATTGATATATCTTATGTAATTTTGTACAGAAAAGTCACCATTCCAAAACATACTTATGAAACAACAATATCTCATAAATTTTGATAAATTCAAAAAGCGGAAAGAACTAATACCTATATGCGAACAAGTGTAAGTTATAAATAAAAATTAATACACTAAACATAAACAAATACATAATATACGTCATGCAAATAAAATTATAGAAACAGTAAAACTGTGTTCTGCATACTTTAAAATACAAAACACGTAGATCCGTAGGTAGATTTCATTACACGTCATAATTTACCGTGGGAGGAGGAAGATGGAGCACTACAGTATCCATGGCGGCACATTTCACCTGCTCACAAGAATCACATCTCTCAAATAGATACGATACACTATAAGTGTATCGTATCTATTATTTATATAGCAATATGACTTTAATGAGAAGAAATCATGTTTCAAACTTGTCCAGATTCTTGACGGTTTACCTAAGGGGTCCATACTGGATTCCAATCTATTTTTGATATCTGTAATAAACCAGTAACTATACCATGTATCTATATGCAAGTGACATCGTTATTTCTTTGACAAATTCTTGTCACATGAGTTACGTATTGTTTCTTGCAGAGTACAAATTCGATTTTCCGTTTGAGATTTGAAAGTTTACGCCAATCGCCCCTACTAGGAATAAGAGCGAAAAGTCGAAATTAGGATCATAGAATAGGTTCCTTCAAATTCAAGAACTAATTCACAATAGTTTTTGATTTGATGCGATGTGCAGTTTTCATAGCATGGTGTTGTTTAAAGATACAAAACTCATCCAGTATATATGAAAATATTTTTACAGGAAAATGACATGGCCCTCATTCGTAACAAGTATTTCTATAGCAATGCATAAAGCAATAGCTTTATGTCTGTTCTGTTCACAAACACACTTTTTTTCAAACCTACCATCATCTTAGTGTACCTATGTACATGCTAAAACGAATTTTGGGATTATTAAGCATGTTAACCATTTCCTATGCTACTGTCGAGGTGCGTCCGCTTCAGGGATAAATCTAACCCACAAAAAATTAGGCCACTTTAAGGGTCCATCTACACGAGCGTTAAAGTCGCCGCGATTTTCACACTTGTGTAGATGAACCCTAATAGTAAAAGAATACCATTGTTCTCATTTTGTTGGGTGTTAGTAAATTACCTCCCCACAGGTAGTAGGAGAAAGGGTCAGACTTAATTGGTTTTATAAATACGTAAATTGCTTCCCAAACCTTTGCAATCATAAGCTCTAACCATTATTGCTTTATTAGTTATTAACCGAGACCCAATTTACACATGTATATGGGAGGCAATTTAACGATTATTAATAGTTGCTGTTCATTTCAAGATTTATTACTTCAGAATAAATCCCAAATTGATTTTTAAACACTTTTTCTGTTTTCTTTTTATGATTATTAAAATGTAACAGCGAATTGCGTAGGTTATATATAAAATGAGCATGTTAATCGACATAATTCCTCCATAAGGCTCTTCATGGAATAAAAACACGTAATCCTATTAGGTTTGATTAGAAACGTGAATTTATTAAATGCGCGTTGACGTAAGAATCGATGAGTGTCTACGCGAATTAAATTTCGAAATATATCGTCTTTCAGTTCAAGACAAGCTATTACATGACTACCAATTTAATTTAATACGGCTCGTCAATAAAGTGTAGGGGCTTTCCACTCAAACCACATGCAAATAACATTACGTAAAAGCATTTCTTTACCTGTTCTGGAGTCTGAGTTATGAACGAATGGCAGAATTGATGGCTGGAATGTCCTTTCGGTTCCCTCGCCAAGAAACTGAAGAAAGAAGACTCTGGATCACAGGTTGCGTAGGAGATCCGACGTAATGCGTGGGCCATATGTACGATCTGGAAGAGAAAATGGATTGATTAGGAGAATGATTAATTTTAACGGTGTCTCTCCTTTTTCAGCTTCCGGTGGCCTACGCGTTGGGGCCAAACGGATTGATTGCTTCGTAATTAACTCCTACACGAGGAGGATGGTCGCTTTGGCAATTTATATCAACGTTAGAGGTCAACGACATTTTATGTACAAGCATGGTGTCCTTATATGGCGTAATGGACGTAGAAAATGTTGACCTTTGCTTATTTTGTAATTATAAAAAGACATAAACCGCAAATCTCCTGAACAAGTTTAAAACGTTAACGTTGTACAGAATCCTGGATCCGTTGAATAACTTTCGAGAAGTATTTTGTTTACATTTTTTTTTTGTGGATATATAATTAAATGACAAAGTTATCCCTAAAGGGGATATTTAGCATATTTTTGTATTTTAGAATGCGTGCTATGAAGTAAAATCAAGGTTATTAAAATACGAATGACAAACATTTGTTGACCGTGTCTAAGAAATGTGGATATATGTCTCATATTTTATTTCCATCTGTATCCGTAAAGGAACTGGTAAGACGAGATCTTTTTTAGCCACTTGATTTCAACATCATTGCGTCTATGTATGTAGAATTATATAGAATACATCCAGAGTCTATTATAGTTCTAACCATTCTTTTATAAGCCAATAAAGAATTAATGAAAAGGTAAATGAAGAATTATTTATTGATATCTTGCAAGGTAGTAATAGCCTTTTGTGTTTTTTTTTCCACAATTTCAACAATATGTGTTTACTATAACTTACTGTCTAGCCATAGGCCCAACCATTTTACGACGATAGATTAGATTAGGGTTTGACTGTTTCACCATGACCTTTTCAAATCCACTCTGATTTCATTCTTCCTAGCAGTCTGTGCTCCTTTGTGTAGCTGTCAGCTGTGGGGTTTTCCACGCCCATAACTAGAAATATTATCCACGCTAGGCTGCCGCATTGGCACAGCACGTGAACTGGTCTTCCCTTGGCCGAATCTGCAGGTAGCGTAATCTACCAGGCTTATGCTATACATATGCCTATTTGCATTTGTCTATCTATCTTTGTTCAGTAGGTCTTTAGCAAATTCAGGGTTCTCTTCCTTTAGAAACTCTTGCGCCTGTCTCTGTACTAGCTTTCTTCCACTTTGCCACCATTTTCTGGATTTTCCAATGAATGACCTTCACGAGCCTCACCTGGCCAGATCGTCCACCGCCACTATTGATAGCATCTTTTGGGTTTCTACTTCATTTTGGGCGCGCTTATAAAGTCCCAAATAAACTTAGAATCAACTCTTACGGAATTGATTGATTTGACGACCTTAGTCTGGAGCACCGTTGTGTCCTTGCTAAATCTTACCGAAAGATCTTTTTTAGGCTTCTTTGCGTATATTTTAGCTCCTACGCTATTGTCCGTTTCAGAGCCGTCCGTATACCAGTTTGCTCTTATTGGAATACCCTCTTCCTAGTTTTTCTTATCTGGTATTATAACCTGATATTGAATTTCTGAACCATGCCACATGACACTTCCATCAGGGTGGCCTCATTAAGTTTAGTTAAGTTCATCTAAGAGTTTGGATGGTCAGCACCGTGCAATTTGCTTAGCGGTGCTTGACTGTGCTTAAGTCTATATGCTCTAGATCTAGCGGTTCCTTGTATGGAAAGATGTAACGAGGGCAGGCTCTTTACGTAATCATGGATCTAATTACTTTTGCGTATAACCACAGAGTCATGTTCAGGCTAAGGTCTTAATTTCTTCCAGACATTTGCCGAGAGGGATAGTGGCTTTGTTGTTAGTATTCTGGATATGTGGGTTCCATGTAAGTCTTTGATCAAACCATACCTTCCAAGGTAAGGCGGGCGACCATTCGGACAGCACTTTTCAGTGGCTCGGTGTATTCCAGGAGTCTAAGCCAAGGGCCTTCAAGGCCTGTAGTGCTGAGTTATTGTTATAAAATGGACAAAGTGACTGGCAAATCATACAATTACACATTTCACACAAGTATACCACAGTTGGAAGGGTAGCATGGTTTGGTCTAGGATTTCTATATATTCTCTTATCGAGCGAATTTTGTTCTGTGTAAACCATGATGTTGAATTATGTCGATATTCGGGAAAGATAAGTCTCAGATATATAGTACTAAACCATAATTCAATTAATACAAGTCCTTGAGCCAAACTTAATAATTGTGACTCTCGGTCCTATAAACCGATTTGAGGAAGTTATTATCATTAAAGGACAATTAGTGTATAGGTTAATTATATTAGTGGCGATTGAGGGGATATGAGTACGTTTATTTCCATAAGGTTTTATGTTAAAGTTAATAGATTAATAGAGGCATAAACATATTTTATAATCATGAAAATCCCCACTAAGTAGTTGTTTTTGGTGTAAGAAGGTTGTGTGTCAGTTAATAAGTGACGATAACTTAATAATATAATAATAAATACATGGTAAATAAACAAACTGAAACAGGCAGTTAAGTAAATGAATGATGCAAGCAAGAAATAAAATACGATATATAGGTTTCTCTGCTCAAGTGAATTTTTAATTTAATTTTGAATACTAGTTATTTTAAATTAGCAATGATCTGTCTAACTTATTAAGTAATTTATATGGAAACGTAATGTTATATATTGAATCGTAATGTTTTTCATCATCAATTGCACTTTTAGTATAGTAAAGCAATTTTTATTATATATATATATCTGGCATATTTCCATGTAAATCTAGTGCTTCTATGAAATTGTGTCATTCATTAATTTGCAATTAATTAATTATTTACCTGCAAATATCAATATTATAGTTTTAAAAATATTTTTCAGTATTTATAACTATAGAACAATTTAGTAAATTTACTTTTAGGCTTCAAACTTAGTACGTAAAAGGTATATTGTTCCTCTTAAGATTGTTTGGTGTTGAATTACACGTATTCAAAAATAAAACAGCGCTTATGCAAAACGATCTGGTATTGAAAATTTCCTTTACTGTTTAAGAGTAATGTCGCTAAGGTGTCCGGTAAAATAATGTGTAGTAATTATGTTGCTGAGGTTGGAGTTCATAAACGCGGTTCTTGCATCTAAACAATATGCACGTACTCTTTTCATTAGTATAATGTACAGGAATTTAATGGAAGTGCTTCACTTTCAAACGAAACTTGACTTGATGACGGCAAACCCTCTGTGTATAGGATGTGGCAACAGTAGCGTTAATAACCTGACAAAAAAAAGATATGGAATGGAGTTAATTTCGTTAATGCACTTTAATGATCAGGTTATATAATTCTCTGAATCAAATCCTTATTTTGTTGACGTACGCAATAGGTATGATATTTCGAAATCATTTCCGAGATTGCTATTTATCTGAGTGGAATTAACATAATGGCACTCGTGAATGTATAATTTATTATTGATAGAGTCGAGTAACAGACCTCCGGAGTGAGAATTTCTAAATAATGAATGCGAGAAAACAATTATTCTAAGTGCGTGGGTAAAAATGGATATTTCTGTCTTCGGTAACACCGTTGCACAAAGTAATAAAATATAAACGAAACTTACTGTCTTTGTTTACAGCTTTAAATGTATCTACAGTGCAAAGTGAAAATGTGGATATGATAATTCCATGGATATTCAAATTACTAAAGTTTCGTTTTTTGTCAGCAGAGTCGAGCAAATCTAAATCCACAAGACGGCAAAGTTGATGCATCTATCGTTTTATATTTTGTTTAATTAAAGCTGAGACCAGCCTGTATGAAAAATAATTAAGAATAAGGTATAATTTAATTCGCCTTAATAGCCCTGACATACTTCAATTCAGTAATCTATGCCTAAATATAAAAAAAAAATTGCAATTAGTCATTTGCGATGATCTAAATAACAACGAAATCATTTTATTGCCAGCAGCAAAAATGCAATTTTACTTGATATAAATTGGAACCTTTTCAAAGAAGAAGCGATTACTTATAGGCTATCGGCGCTTCAATTTAATGAGCACAGACGGTACTAGTTATTGATAATTTTTCTATAAATAGAGCCAATTAGCTTCGTATAAAATGGGATCTAAATATAGAAACTATAGAGCAATTACCTAGGACCGGTTCTTAGGATTTATATTCCTCCAACATCGTATCTTGAACATAAAAAAAAAAAACATGCATAGGCGATTCATTACGATGCTAAATTTACCTATCGGGACTTAACAATGATTATTTCAAACAATAATAGCACTCACTGGCGTCATTAAAACCTTCAAACAATAGTTAACGACTAGCAGAGAATTTACTGTTTAAATTTAAACCGTGTGAAGCTTTTAGTTATTTCTATTTAAATATAGTGACTTACTTCGAAACTTTTGAAACATTAACTTTTTATCATCTTGTTTACTGAAATTTTTATCGAGTGTTGAACTTTGCTTTAACTTAGATATATTTAAAAGAATTTTAGATATTATCCACAAAGCACAATATAAAAACACTATTTTCAGTATCTCTCTAGTTCTTCAATTGGCTTCTTTTGGTGAGGGATCTGAATTTATAATTTTTATATGCTGACACTCTTGCTACCACCTGGTAGGTGCTTTTCCACAGCATATATCACTGACAACGAGAAAAATTATGTGATTTATATATAATGATGCATCATCGAGTTTTGATGTGGTTGTTTGTATGTTTTTGAATGAAGCATAAGTTCTTTACCAAATCTTACAACACTCTTTTTTCTGAAGGGAGGGATGTAATGCAAAATCTTTAATTTATACTACTCCAGTGAAAAATGTATCGATTTAAAAAATCGGAGAGTTGACGAGTGTAATACTGTCAAAAGAATTATGATTTTTTTTTGGTAGAGATCTGTAGTAAATGCATTTTACAGTGAGATGGTGACGGTTATTATCAGCAGTTCTTGTAGATTAAAATGGTCCTACAAATAATATTAATCAGTGACCGTTTTGTTGAAAAATCTTTTTTCTATTTCGCATATACAATGAGCACTTTGTGCAACTGTTTTTTTTTTCCGAAAACAAGTGTCACAAAGTTCAACTTCTGGTGATTTTTTATTTGAAATTGACGGAGGTTGGTACTGCAGCTTGTGTTTTGACGTTTAATGGTTCAACTCCTTTTTGTTGATTGACCGATAACCATACAAACTATCAACAGAAGAAGAATGCAACAATATCAAAAATCATTACGGAGTACAAAATTAAACAAAAATGTTGTTAACAGCATATTTTGAGGAGATTGCTTATTATAATCCAACTAAGCAACTAGCAACACAACTAACTTGAAATTAACCTCTAACGTAAATGTATAATAAATGGTGCAAAAAAATGGCCATATACTAATGAAATTGAAATCGTCAGATTAACCATCTTTAATAATGCAATTATTATATATCTTCACTGTAACATTGGCATTATCGTTTGACGAAACGGGAATTAATGGAAGTAACTGTTTATACTTACAAGAATATTTTGTTTATTGGTTACTGTTCCATTCTGAATTATCTTTTTCTCAATTTGATTATCTAACACAGTAGTCGACTCAATATATAAGCTTTTCAGTATCAGTCAAAGGGTCTAATATTGTACGACTTTTCGCAGTAGGGGTTGAAAGGCTCGATTCTTTGTCAGATGTAGATAATTGCACTCTTTCAATTCTTTTTTTAACAGAAACATCAACGTATCCCTTAGCAGATTACTACAAACTAGGTTGTAACTTTGTCTGGTAAATCGATTTTGATGCAAGAATACAATAAATGAAGTAATTGTCCCCCACTTGGGGAAATTTGCTTAGTAGCAAAGAAAAATGACATATTTCGTAGAATATTACCCCCTTATGTTGGTAAAAACACAAGCGGATTATGGACAATACAAATGATGCGATATTCTGATTAAAATTTATATGTATCATGTTTTTATTCGTTGTTTTTAAGGGGATTTCAACGTTTATTTATACAGAAAATAGATTAGTGAAATGAAATCATAAAAAAAATATGTATTTGTTATTTAATTGGAACAGATATATTTTTTTAAACACTACATTACATTGTGTCACTTGATCAAAAATTAAAACCGTTACGAGAATACATGACATAGTCGTCGATTGTACAACGCGCATGCGTTTAAATTACACAGTTTGAATTCAAGTGCAGCACTTAGGCAGATGGCTGTTGAGTATAACGCACATAACTGCGAATGGTGTAAAACAAACGCCATTCTACGAGATGCTACACGTTTGAGTTGTATAGTGCTGCGCAATTCTGCCCCCCACAAAATCTACATTTACATTCCCTTGTTGATCCATGGTTACTCAGATATGCTTTCAGTTTATAATTGCCTCAAAGAATTTCTGTTAATATACAAATTATGTTCTTACTCAGATTGTTGCATTTTATAAATTTCTGCCAGTTACGTTCTCATAAGAGCTTGGAGATTCTCCTAATAGTTGATTTCTATTACATACAAAATAAATACAAAATACAAATTATTCAGCCTCTTTTTCCAAGATCTTCCGTTATTTCGTTTCCTTTCAGTCAAGTGTATCCCGGAAAGGCTAGCTTATTCCTCTTGCTTACCTCGCTTAACATTCCTATGCACTCTCAGCCCGCCTTGAAGCTAAGCACTTATGAGCTCAGCGCTTTCATGTCTGCTTGACTATCAGTTATAATGATAATTTCTTGCTTTCGGTAATTTCTGACAATATTTAACTGGACGCATCTTCTAATAGCGTGAGATTTCCCCTGGAAGATGCTCGGGTACTTTTCTAACCTTTCGAAATACTCGATTGTAGGCCCATTCCATTTCAATTCCTTCTGCCATTTTAGAGCCATCCGTATACCATTTAATGGAATTTCTAGTCAGTTTCAAGATTTTATTTTGATCCCATTCTCTGTCGTTGCTAAGCTTTGTGATAAATTCCTTCACGAGGCCGAAATCCTTTGACATGTCATCTCGGACCATGTATCAAGTTTCATCACCGTCAAGAGATTGAAGCTTATGCCTAATCGTGCTTTCCTTGGTCATTCTAAATGTAAGTCTTTTTGCTGCGCCGTCCACAACAATGTAGAGGGGGTCAGGTCCAACACTAACTCAAAACCTGTTGTTGGGCAGATTTTCATAGCCCCCATTATATTATGTATATGCATGCTAATCTTTGCATTTTAGAGATAGTTCCTTTGTTCCAAGCTACTGATCCATAAATGGTGATTAGTCTTACTATCACTGTATACATTCAAAGCAGTGTTTTTTTGGTTACATTATCAGGTTTTTACTGTAAACCTTTTGCACACCAACAGGACTGTATGGGATTAGTTTTAGTTTTAAACATTAATACTTATAATTAATGTCATAACATTATCTTTTTTTTTATCTTCGGTTTTAAGCATTGAGAAATAATAAGATTTTTATATTAAAGAATATTGAAGATAACCACCATATCTTTCCTATAATCCCAGAATATGTAAACAACAATATGTATTATGACCACGGTAATGGATTAACTACCTTAGTGATTCTGTTATAAATGTCTGATTTTTATACTATTCTATTTTCGCAAGCAGTAGTAGATATTCGTATGTGTATGCAAAAAGCTTCTCTACAAAAAAAAAGTTGCACGGTAATGTGAAAAGCGGTTTCCCTTCAATGAAATATGGCAAAAAAATAAAGCTGTGGAACACAAGAACTTTTGCAAATATCAGTAAAATTTTATACCAATTAACGACAAACAATATAACCAAAGAAATCCGCTGTATACGCTTGTGTATATAGATGAATGATATCCCCCATTCAGATTCCAGGAGCGTTATAATAGCAACCACGAATGCATATTGTAATACTCTTCATATTAGATATATGACAATAGCAGCGGGGTTCTTTTATTCAAGTCGCAATGGCGAAGTTCTGATATTACCTTCCCCGAGTTGATGGAACGACAATGACGGCGTATAATACCGGAAAATAAAAAGAGAAAGGAAGGAACTGCATATTATAATATGTCAAACAGATCCCTTCTGTCATCAGATATCGGGCTGATCGGGGAGAACAATGCCGTTCCAGGTTCGGATAATGGCAGAGCCTAGTAGGTAGATTGCCATTCATCTCATCATAATAGGTAAACCTACAGGAGTTTCAATAGATCGCAAGGCAGCAGACATCGCAAACAGGCGTTATCGACTACCTTTTGATACTGTGATGAGGTAAGGATCAATTTATGTATTAGTTAGAACTCTGCATATAATCTGTGTGTATTAGCATGCCCGTAACGTTGAGCTAGAGCTGAATTTAATAAGCGCCCGGAGCACGCGCCAAGTTGGATTTTATGTAGTTTACTGGGGTTGGTGTATCAGCATGTGATGCAATGTGCCGCGATTAAATTCGCCAACCATCCATTACTGGAATGTTTATTTCTCAGATGTGAGTGCGCTTAAGTGGTACGTTTTGGGACGAGTAAAAAATAAATGGATATTGATGGTAGTATTAGTGCTCTAACACATTTAAAATATTGCGGACCATGTTTTTCGCCAGATTGAACAATTCCCTAATTATTCAGTAATTAGTTCCTTAAGCTAAAACTAATTATAGTGTCCTCTTCGTATGTTAAAGCTTCTGCAATTTATTCTACGTCGACTTGAGAATACACAACCTACTTTTAATTTATGCACTAACTGGGTTAAACAAATTCAAAAGCACTATAGGAAAGCTCATTCCAAATTTGCAATTTCGTTCATTGCTACAATGACGAAGCTTTGCGCTTTAGAACGCAGCAAATAAATAATCTTCCCCACAAGAAAAATGCACACTTGTAACACACTTCATTCTATTTTAAACGTTGTAGTTGCAGTCTTCTTTGTAGCCTTGTAAGTTTTGTATTATGAGAGATCTTTGTAGCTGTAATTACACGTAGAAGTCGGATGTATTTATACTACTTTAATCCAGCGCTCTTTTATTACGTCTTTACGGATGTTGCAGCGAATAAATACGGTGATACAGTGCAGGGATATGATATAACATTATGTGGGTGAATATTTATGTAAGGCTGAACGAAATTCTGAATAGGGTGAACGGGACTTCTATCCTAAATCTACTGCGTATATTGGAAATACAGGTAAACAAATAAAGAAGAATTTCCATTTTGTGTTTTGTGTGTATAAAATATGTGATACTGATATGTATTTTTAAATTAGCCTTCAAAATACTGGTTTGTTTTCCTTAGGAAATATTCATTGTTCAAGAAAATAGATATAGCAGGTATAGAAACAAATAAAGAATGAAAAACTGTTTTGTTGTTTCTTTCCTTTTTCTCATTGCATTGATTGTAGGATGAAGAAACGAAGGCAACAAACAATTTAATATACATTAGTTATTTGTATCGCTAGGCCAGAAACTACAGTTTTGCGAGTATGAGTACGGTTTGTGGGCCGAGGCGGTAGCCGAGTGTTAAACATTATTTTTTTTGCGCCGACAAATCTTAATTTTGTAGAAAACAAAGAAAAAAAACGACGTTAGAAGGTTAACACAGTACAGGTTGGCAACACCTATTAAGCGTAATTTTTTAATTTGAAATCAAGATTAAGATACCTTAGCATTTTGACGTTTTAATTCTTTTATAGTTTTGATCTAAATTTATGAATAATATGAGCAATCGAGAGAAGTTATTAATAGCTTATTGCCTGCTAAATCTTCAAATAAATATTGGAAAGAATACAACTTATTTAAAAAGTGGTGTAATGAAAATTCGGTGAATGGATACAATGAATATGTACTACTGGCATATTTCGAATTCAAAGCTAGAAATTTAAAATCTTCTACGCTCTGGTCCATATATTCAATGTTAAAATCAACACTAAATATTAAAAACAATATAAATATTAGCAGTTATACACAGCTAATCGCTTTTTTAAAAAGGAAAAAGGATGGCTATGTGCCAAAAGAGTCAAAAATCCTTGAAATAGAGGAAATCGAAAAGTTTATTTGCGAGGCACCAAATGAGGATTATTTATTGATAAAAGTTCATAGCGATATTTCCTTACATTTCATTTTGATTTCAATATTTTTGAAATTTAGGTAGCTCTAATAATAGGAGTTAGTGGTGCTTGTCGAAGTCAGGAACTATTAAATTTAAAACTAACTAATGTTAGGAACAGGGGTGATGTAATTGTAATTAATATAGACGAGACAAAAACATACAAACCATGGACTGCATGTGTTACAAAGCCTCTTTGGATTGATTTAATAAAACAATACATTATAATAAGGACAGAAACAGACGTCAAAAGATTTTTCTTATCTTATTCAAAAAATAAATGTACAAAGCAACCTATAGGCATCTACACATTCGGCAGAATGCCTTATAAAGTAAAGACGCTGTTGTGCTACAGTGTTAGCTGGATAGAGCCGCTATTACCACATTAAAGCGACATGGTGGCTGGAAAAGCACATCAGTTGCTAAAGGTTACATTGAGGAGTCCCTAAATGCAAAAATTGCAGTAGCAAATCAACTCATTGGCAAAGCAGAAACTCACTCGTCCTTATCCACACAACCATCAACAAGCGCTTTTGCAGGAGATGCATACACGGACGGGAAAATCACTAATGCATCTAATCAAAATCTTCAAGTGAAACTGAATAATGGCAATTCAGTCAATCTGCATATATCCAGTTTACAACATTGCACTGTTAATGTCAATTTTCACTAGTAATTTATCTTGTATTTGATACGAATTGTCACTAATTTTTCTTGCTATTGCTGAATGATTTTGTACGTTTTGTTTGCTGCCCTTTTGTGTTAATAAATTTTGTGATGTTAGATACACACCCCTCCTTTGAAATTTCGCAAATAAACATAACCTAAAAAATCACTAAAGTTCTTCATATTATACCAGTTTTCAGATAAATTTTTATTCTAATCTCAAGAAAAATCGGCGAAATAATTATCTCAAATATTGTGCGTAAGTCAAATCTGGTATCGATGTGTATTGAATTACAGAAATTTCTAGTTATTTATACATAGTTTATTTTCATAGAAATCTTCCACTTGCCATAGTTAGGTATTGGAAATAATATGAAACACAATATATGAATTATTTGAGAAACGAAAAATATATCTGTCAGAATTTACTTAATTAATAACACAAATTTCAGTAACTTGCTAACCTTTAGTGACATTTTTGTCTACCTACGCAGGCAAACGATAGGTTTCCTGTCGCTTTGAAGTACTGCAAAATGAGTGTTTCTGGACGGAGACGCAAAAAGAATCTTATTGTATAAGTTTAGTAGGTTGATACTCACAACTTTGCACTGACAGCTGGTTGTGACGACCGAGCTGTTGTTGTTGGGCGAGTTGGCATCTTGCGTAAGATCTTAGAAATATGTATAGTAAATAAACTCAAATATTACATTAATGATCAAAACATTTCTGCATCAAAGGCATCCGTTGAAGAAGGTTACTTTCAGAATCAGACGACGTAATGAATAAATGTTAAGATTTTCGTACTGATTACATTAGTGTAGCGCCCTTATCTTACACCATGAATGACATGTGTGTTTCATGCATCGCTTAAGTAGTCTGATTTCAGTAAGACATTTGGTACGATTTTTTTTATTCTTATCTTTCATCAAGTAAAGTTTTAAAATCTAATATCTAAACCTTAATAAAGCTGGCGTACCACAAAGTGCTAGTTTGAGATTTTATTCCATTTATATACATCTGATTTACCTTTTGCCGTAAGCAGTGTTACTACGAATGGTTTTAACTACATTTCTCGCGTGTGCGACACCAAAGTAGAGTAGATTGAATACAGTTCGCCTGGCCTAAATAACGGTTCGATTTATGAGAACATTTGTGGCACAATCGTAAAAAAAAACTGCGCACTGCATCTTGTAACTACACTTTTGGTCTCGACTATAGACGGAACAGAAAAAGCCCAACATGAACCAACTTCAATAAATTGGTCGAGGGCTTCATTTAATTTACACTTATTTTGTATAATTTTTGTGTTGACGTGAACTACTAATATTAGTTCTATATTTATTCCCTAAGCCTATTTCGTCTTGGGAGTTAAAATACCTTCAGAGATGGAGTACGATCGCTTGACATTAATACTTTGACATTTGACTTTCTGTTGCAGACGTTGTCTAAATTCACCCCAAACTATATTATATATGTTAATTACCTCAGTTAGTTTTTATAAAATAAGTGGCTCTATACTGCAACAGTCTGCAAGGTGATACTGAAGGCACTAGTGAACCTTAAATACAATCAAGATTGGTTTAGGAATGAATAACCTAACAGAGCGCATTGAAGTCACATTAATGTGGGTGCCCAGGCATTCAGCATTCGAAAGAAACAAAAAGGGTGAGAGTTAGCAAGGAAAGGATGATCGATTTCATATATAGGCTCAAAACTTGTTCTAGGAGTATCCAAAAAAACACCTCACGAGAGCAGGTAACAAGTTGGGTAGAAGAAAAACACAAAGAACACTGGAATAAAACATCCAGGCACAAGCATTGAAAGAACCATAAAAAAAGAGGACTGCAGCTTAGTAGGAATCATCTTCGGACCGCAACAGTGCGAAAGCCTCCGACAGGTCTCCTTATAGGTCACTACGCACTGAAAGGACACCTACAGCAAATTGGGATCAACACTGGAGATATCAACTACAGCTGTGTAATAGGATAACAGAGAACGCTTACCACATGGATGTGAAAAGACAGACAATTTTTGGGAAGCCAGAAATAAACCACAGGTTAGTAGGTACTAGGGTACTGGAATGGCTGACATAATTTAATATACTCGTTCCTTACTATACTAATTCTCTGATGCTCAATATTTTTGCTGCAGCAAATGGTTTATAAAATTCTGAATAGAAGATATCTTCACTGCTAGACTGTTTTTGTTGGTGCACTTTTGTTTGGATGTGTTGTATCAATATGATTTTTAAAGATACTTTACTTTTATCTTGCATACATTACAATACATAGGTGTGTTGTTCTTAAATAACACTTTACTTATTACTTTTCAGTATGAGACGGCATAATGAATAAATGTTAACCAGATTCGATAAAAAGAGAGATTAAATATGGTATGCAAAAGTAAAATAAAAATGTGGAGTTACTAATGTAAATAAACGAAACTAAAAGATGTAAAACTCCAAGAAACCGAACAAGAGAATAACTAAGATATAAGAAAAGGAATATATAAATAAAATGTTCTATTAATAACGAAACGTACGTTAAAGATCCCAAAATAGTGTATTAATTGTTATCATCCCATTGATCGTTACTGTAAGTTACTGTATCTGTTGTTGTAGCTTCTTAAAATAAATATTAGTCAGTCCCAATTTATTTCTTAGGTACAAGGAAACGCGTGGTCAGGTGGAAAGTATACTTTTCAGCGTATCTTTTAATGGTCAGCAGCTTTTGGCTACGTTTTGATATTGAAATCCTAATTTGCCATCGTTTTATCGTATCTTAGCTTTGGTGATGCTATATACTCAAACTGTATTACTCCTGAGGTCTTATACCGCTTTCAGGGAGTTTAATATCCGCATCGGATATTATAGTATTGTTATAATATACATAACAATAATATATGTAAGTAATTATATTATAGTATTGTTTTTTAACCGCCTTTAACTTAATAATTAATTTAAAATGAAATAAATGTGAAAAGATGTGAAATATGAAATGCTTCCATCTCTCCCATGGAATGTCGTGTCTAACCCTTCTTTTGCTTTCCGCTTCTGGTATATGTATTAACACAAATAATAGGCGTTTACGAAAATTGGATTATAAGGCATCTACCGACTTTCTATCCTGTTTTAGCACATTGTAAATGCTATGATTTCCTTTCACTTTCGGTACATCCGTATATATCCGATCCAATTTTCGTAAACCCCTAATAACATTTGACTAATAACACTAATTGACAATTAGTAATTGCTTATTGTCGTTGTAAAGGATTATGAGATATTTGCTTTTATGCTCTTACTTTGGTGACATTATTAAAGTATTAATTAATAAAAGTTATACTTGTTCAACTGTTTCTTAACCAATTTAATTATCGTGTCAGCAACCAATTTTAAGTTTTTCATAAATAGCAACGACTTGTACTATTAAATCGGATGCATAAGAATTCACCTTCATGTGGTTTTATATAGGACCAGTACTTTTTCTAACTTGTGACTAATGATAAGCGAGGAAATTAGTGGATAAGTTTTTGGCAATAAATTGTCCACATATTTATATAAAGCCTCGTTCACATTTGCATAAACACGCATTGAGTCAAATCAGAAACTTTAAGTTGTTGAGACATTTCACACCTTTTTAGATTTAAATATTTGCATACAACTCGCATTGCACTCAGCATATTAACACGTGTAAAAAACACAAGAAGTTCTCGGTTTGACTTAAAACCTCGAATCTGGGCGTGGCTTAAACCCTAATAAGCTAAAAATATGCAATAAAGTAGATGGTACTTAATTATGTTATGGAGTTATTGTGATGCTACATTTATTTTTACACCTGGCCTACTTTATGCAAAACTTATCTCAAAAATTGTAGCCTCTATATAAAATTCGGTTAGAGCGCCTTATTAAGCACATTTTTTTTTTTAGGAAATCTAACAAGCCATTATTTTTCTTCCAAAAAGCAAAAAGCATTTTTAAGTAAATCGATATGACTTTAATTCTTTTCTTGATTGTCTTTCAGCCTCCGCAATCTCTATCCTAAAATTCGCAAAAATCTCACCCTGTCCATGGTGAGGGCTGTTTTTATCATCCGTGGTATGGAAACTGCCCCATTTCTCATACTATAACTCAATATAATATTACGTCATAACATTCTATTCTACTCTTTATTAAATTCCAAACTATCGTTATTGAAAACAGCCTTAGACTGCATTATCAAATTTTCTGCTATACCTTAACTTGATTATTAAAACAATCTAGCCTCCCATAATGAAGTACTGTTACCATGTACGTGTAGTGAAATTTGCATCTTACCAATTGTTTGCGAATGCTATTCATGTGCATATGCTGTACTAAATTGTTATCCAGGTATAATTACATAGTAATACCACGATATCTCACATTGCTTGACGGGTAGATTGCAGATGAGAAAGCGGAGACTAGATGTATACAATTGTTGCATGAAGTAATGTGAATTGTATTGTCAATTTAGCTGCATAGATATGCATCCCTACTAAGAGAAACACAATAAAACAATGCTTAAAGGGATTGCGTAGCAATTCTATCCTTATGGAAAAACGTCATGCGCATTTATTCCCTGTTCTTAAAAATTGTTGACCCAAGTTTATTGAAATTTTGGTACCTAATATTGTCACTAACGTAGGGACGTCGTTTAAGAAGGGAAAATTAACCTAAATGTTGTAGCTTTTATTAAATGACGATTTAAAGAATAATAAAAGAATTGCTCTTTCTCAGTTTTGTTTTATTTGGTTAAATACTTACGTATTATTTTTAAATTGCAGATATAGATTGGCTTTATATACTTTAATATAATTGATGTAAGTATCGAAAAATATCACCACTTGACTACCAGAAATCATAGCGTTGACGCTATTGTACTTTGTATTGGTATATGGCTGACTTGTAGTAGCACATACTACTCATGCTGTAAAATCAACTTCAACTTCGTTACTTTTTAGTTTGTTATGCTCGCAACGCGAAAGCATACAAATTACTACCCATCACGCGAAATATTTCACTTCTTGTCAATGTAATATCGCTTTTATTACCACTGCCATGTTATTTTACTCCGAAGATACAAATTTACGATCGAAAATTCCACGAAAATGATAACTCAATTAGGACACCTGCGTGTTCTCTCCGAAAACACATTCGCTCAACGGTAAATTATTGAGCGTTCTGACTTTGCTAGATTCCCCTAACGGATATAAAAATGTTTTTTCGGGGGCGTTTACTCCCAAGGTGTTCTATCGGTTTTCATTAGGGGATAAAACGTTTTTTTTCCTTTTCATTAATGGAGTGCATTTATCATATTGTCTTGTCATGTTTATTGGTCCGCTGAAATACCAGGATGTGGCCTTTATGAAGAAATTATCGGGAAATAATCTAAACGATGTGTCGTTTGCAGCTGGCGTGTCGGTTTATTGCGTGATGGAAAATTAATAATAGGTGTACGTAACATCATTCCAGAAAAAAATAGTTAGGTATACGCCCATTGTTTTACAAGTGTGATTGTTTTAGTAGTTAAATAATCAGTAATCCTAGAATCGTAGTCAAAGACACAGTAGAGTGATTTTGATTAAATTGTTTAATTATTAATTCTAATAATTAATTCTAGCCATTTCCGCGCCCAATTGTTTAAATATCTCATTTCAGCGCCTTACGCGTATTACGGGTGGGTGTGCAAAGGGATTTGATTATTGATTGATTATATTGATTGAATTAAATACAGGTTCTTTATGCAGGATTATATGGTTTAATTACATAGAGTCGGAAATGGCCAATTGATAAATGTCTGTAATAATATGGGCGCGGAAATGGTAAAATTCTTGATGGGCGCGAAAGTGGCATGCACCCAAATATCCCAATACAATTTTGTTTGCTGTCAATATAAATTCATAATGCAACTTTAATTATATTCGATTCACACATGTCATATGCTCTACTGTATTAATCCGTTTCATGTCCAGAAATTTATCATTTTAAGTTCTAACGTCCACAAAACTCCGATTTTCATTGTGTACCGAAAATCCGAAAATTCTAAATATTTTAAATAAAAGTATTTATGGTTTATCACTAAAAGCATGTGAATACTTCAGGTGCTTAAATATACAATAAATGAAACTCCTTAGATAGTGGCCTTTAATTTTATTTTTTAGTCTTACATGTTTTTTCTTAACAATCTTTCTATGGTTTTTATCATTTTTTACTATTTTGGCACAACCTTAACGTTTTGTTTATATTCATATTGTTTTGTTCAATTAATTTTTTGAATGACACGTCAACAAAACCGGATTTTGCACATTTTAAAATAGATATATCTGGGTGGATGTATTTACTATTGTAGATGATTACCATTACACAGATATACATGCAATGCTAAAAAGATTATAGAATTGCTTATTTATGTTTTTGCCTTTCAAATTTCTGTTGTTATTCAGAACAGCGAATCAAACATCGAATTCTCTTCAAGTACCACGTATCGAATTAAAATCTTTCACACAAAAGTTAACGAGCACCTAGCGTAGGCAACATACAATACACTCCGACATTGAGATGTGTATAAGCGCAGTTTCTCTTAGGTTGCTCTTCGGAGCGCAGAAATTTTATTTGTTAGCTCAAGTAGTTCGGAGAAGAAATAGATGGCAACACTTTCAAGCTAGAATACATGTTGTCGTATGACATAATATAAGTGGTTATTATAATAACTTTACAACGAAGGTGCTTATCATATTCCCTTGAAGTATGACTACTCCTGTGAATAATAACGTCTTTGTAGGTAATATCTTTACAGAAAGAAGAATTTAAATATATAATAATACCAAGAAAATTTTAATAGGAATATGCAGGAGTTTAGAATTAAAAAAATCAAAGGGAAGACGCAAAAATATTTACGTATTGCTATGCTATATGCTTGGACCATCAGTTCACAGCAGTATGTAAAGGAAAAATACACAGTTAATCTAAAATTCCTTGAATTGTTTTTCATTGTACGAAATCTTATGTAAAACACTAAGTTGTATGACTTAGAACTTACTGTCCCTAAAAGGAAAAGATTTTAAGGTATATCAAGTTATATCTTTTTTATATATATACCCTAACAGGATCTAACAATACTTGATGTTGTTATATTTGACATATTTATTTAATTTAAGTTTATCGATTGAGTTGCACATTTTGTCGTATAATCTGGTTTATCACTGTTTATAATTCGCTTATTCAGTTATCTTGTGTTTAATTTAGTTTAAAAGTAGAACATCTTATACCTTTACAACAAATATTATCCAGTAATAGTTGACAATTCATTCGTTGTAGAAATATGGATTATTATTGTTATCCAAGATCGGGTCTTTTGTATTTAAAAAAAGTCAATTTGTGTAAACAATCAAAATTAATTATTATTATTATTATTTAAATTAATTACATGACCTGTCGAAATTCCTGATTCCTTTAATCGCTTCTTTGTAAATCTTCTTCGCCCTTTAAATGTAAATATTCCTAATGTAAGTACTTCTTGAAAAGGATCACATGAAATATAGTCAGCAATTGTCGATTTTATTGCTTATTATTATCACATTTCGACAAATCAAAAAGCAAAAATCGAGCAGGTATTATTAATATAATTGTTGAAACCCTTAAAGAATTTAAACATTCACTTGTTGCACCAGTAATAAAAATATCAACACATTTTTTACTACTTATTCATAATATGCATTAAATGAAGATGTTTACCTTCGATTTCCAGTTCCAAAATCATTCCCATTTACAAGAGAAGTAATCTTAATAACAAGTCAACTTATAGATCTATTTTTATTAGGTATCAAGAAGACAAAATTCTAAAATGTTGATATTAACACATTCTGATCTTAATACAACTTAAAACCGAAAGACCAGCACGAATTTAGATCATGAAAATTAACACTACCAGCAGTTTCAGACATATACACTCTACCAATCCAAATAACAACGCAATTAGACCAAATTCCAGTTACTTTTTGTGTGATCATAGATTCCCTGATTCCCTGTTAAAGTGGAGCAAATCTTCTTAAAAGCATATTGATATTAGATAGTTTGTTGAGGTCAGAATTATAAACCTATTCATACTACTCACGATTTAATGTATGGCGATTTTGTGTTTAAGTTAATCATCTTTAGGAGAAAGAAAGATGGATTTAGTCACAATTTTTTTTTAATAGTAATTAAATACAACAGATTTCATGCATCAAAAGCACATCCTCGGGCGAGTATATAAAAGCAGTGAGAAGTTTTCGTCAATCGTTATATTATTTTCTCGATTTGTACAAATTCACCTTTAAATCAAGCACTCGAACAAACATAAATTAAATAGGTACCTATATAAACATATAAGTAAAATAATAAAGACGAAAACAAACATTTCAAAACGGGATATTCGGTGTAGTTAAAGTTGATGAAATAGAACACTATTCTTACTATTTTTGTTCAAGAGCTTGATTTAAAAGTGGATTTGTATTATTTAAAGGGATGTTTTAAGTAGGTTGTATTTTGTATTCAGGTTTAAAGATATGCTTCTCATGCCCGAAATCGGTCGCATTTAATATTCAATCAAGAATTTGTGTGTCAATAGATGTCTTTTCCCACCTAATGTTGTCCATTAAGTTTCTACCTGTTTTAGCACAAATAATAGATAAGTGTTTGGTGCCCACTCTTTGAAAAGTAAAGGTAAAATTAAGCTAATGTAGTTCCTCATTTACTCCTCTTGATTTTCGTGGTATCAATGTAATTGCTACATTGCTTGACAATAATGTCAGGTGTTTTAAAGAACAGCCAGTGTATTTGATTTTTCTTTTATCGAAAATAACACCTGCTTTTTAAATAACTAATGAATATCAAAATGCAATTTATTTCAACTTGCAGTAACGATTAACAACAGTAGCCAACGACCGTTTTAATAATAAGTTACTTCGTGGCTTGGCTTTAACTAGTTTTACGTGAAAGAGTAATGAGGGATAGAAGACCTGTAGTCCATTAATAAACTTTTTGTCACGTCATTATGTAAACTTTATTTAAAAATTTACGTAGCAACGTACCAGAATCAATATTACAAATTCTCCGTGCTTCCTGTTGATGACGCAAGATCGACACCGTCATCGTAACTTACAGTTTACAAGGCGGCGGGGAAGACCCGTCTAGGTAATAGATTGTTTTCTTATCTGACGTCGGCCTGGCCGATCATTATTCATTTTTATGCGTTGTAAACGTATTAAAATCGTTGGAGGTCTGCCCCCTCTCACTCCCCGCTCCCCCGAACGGGAGCGGTAAACGTCAATAACGCATGAAATTCGCTTGTCACCTCTCTCCCACAAACTATGATTGATAGGGAACCTTAGCCTGGTGCGCTCTAGATTTCCAAGATGTTGTAAAATTGCTACCGGAATATCTATATCCGCTCTCGATTTGAACCGAATAAGGGTTGATATGTCGATAAGGTTGACGTATGTGAAGAATAGGTAAATGTGCTTTGAAGTTTTTGTTTTCGCTGTTAATGGTATTTTAATAAATAATGCAAACTGCGGTGAAAAAGGAATCCTGTCAATGACACAAATAGAAACTGGAGCGCCAGTTTGCTTATTTATTCATTTAAAGACATTGAATTCATTGATGCGAAGAAGTAATGCGTTTGGCGTTGGGAAAGGCAAAGATATTTTATAGTAACTGGTTTGTACGGCGGGTAAGAAATAAATGAACCCATAATTACAGAATCTAAATGACTTTGGAATATCATAGTAATTTTGCTTTAAATGTCTACAATGGCTATTATCTGCTTCACAATATAATTGTGGGTTGCTAATGACCCAGTAGCATGTCAAGTGCTTGTAGTTTAGAACTTCGATCGATTAAAATGTAATTTAACAATAGTCTGTGGTATGCGTTCATTAAAATTACTGCAGAATTTATACACTTAGTAAGGTTCCTAATAACTAAATAACTTTCAATATTTATCATGCTGAATGTAAAGTGTGGGAGTATACGTTCGATCGGTTATATAATCACAACCTCAATAAAAACGGTGCACTGTAATACTCTATATGTATAAAGATTACTGATAAAGCTCAAGCTTTCGAACCTGAACAATTTTCGTGTAAACGAAGTTGCATTTTTACATAACTCGGAGAAGTTTCAATTTTGCTATAGGTAAGTACCTAACAAGGGTATTATTAACGCAGGTAAGTGTGTCTTACCGATTTAAATAAAACTTGGTGGGTTTATAGACTAAGGGTAACAACAACGACAAGTTTCTTAGCTGCTATATCTCTCGTTTTCGGGGGTGGAGCGCCCTATCGGCATTTGCTAGTCATCGCTATTTACTTTAATATCTCCAAAATTGTAAGATATATCAAAAAAGTTGAGATAAATATTTAACGGTTTTAGTAGCACTAAAGGAGAGCGACAATTATTTCTCTGAATTATTGTTTATCGGTAACAAACACCACCCCATATTCTTCTCTTTTTTCAAATTTGAAAATTTTATTCACCAAAAATACAAGGAGTCCTGTACAATTTATCCATATATATTAAACATCAACCACAAAATAATAGGAAAAAAAAAATGACTAGATAATTGGGTTATCTACGTATTTGACGTAAGTACATATATGTACAAATAAATATAGTAAACAGATTATGTGATTCCTATAGTCTGTCAACAGATAGGTGCTATTGGCTAAAAATTAATTTCTTTCTGCTTCGTCCAGTATGAAAATCATTCTACTATATCATTTTTTTTTAGAGTAATTCATTTTGATATGTACCAGACGTTCAGTGGTGAGTTTTCATACTTTAACAAGTTACCTTTTGCCGTTTGTTTTATTCTTAGCCACTATTTTGATAATTATTTTTTTCCGGGATTCCGGGATAATACCTAAGCTGAAGCGTGTCAGACCGCGCAGAGCCAAATCTCCCTCCTAATCAATTTTAGCACCTTCTGATTGAAACCTTATCTGTAAATCAGATTAGGTGCTGCTAGCAAGAGATAAAATCCTTCATTTAAAGCTAGCCATTGGTGGGTATGTATTTAAAAAGAAAGTACATGGAATTATTTCTCGCAAAATAGCAAAATTTATCACATGATCTACTCACAAGGATGCTGACGAATTACCCCCCAGCCGAGAGATTTGTTAATAAAATGAAACCTAAAATTAGTACTCTTGGATAGGACAACGTTTATAAGGCAGACGAAGTGATCTTATAATGCTTTTTTTTTGTCGCACTGTTTGTATGCGGTGTCGTAGCTGAAGGTCATACGCTCCTAAGTGAACATTTCCATCCACTATTTACCCCACTAGGTTATTACGAAATATGAATAGCACAAAAATACAGCAAATTGAAATTATAAGTAAGAAATTTAAATAAGAAGGTAAACATAAGTAATAATTAACAAATTAATGTATTTCTGCTGATAACTGTAACGATTAAGAGGAATTTCTTCTCAAGAAAAATTTTCTACTCACGCAGGATTTGAACCTACACTCTCTCGTTTACTGGATGAGTGCTCTACCAATTAAGCCAGAGAGGAGATTGTAGATTCGAGCCATAAATCGACCTTTTTCTTTCCTTGGGAAAAATTTCTCTTAATCAGTACAGTTAGTGGCAGAAATACATTAATTTGTTAATTTCTTATTGTAAAAAGCTTGCAAACTTTCCATATTATCCGTTCTGCCGGCCTTTCAAGATCTAATAGCAACTAGGTCGACATGCTGCAGAAAGCTTGCAAACGTTGCATATTCGCCATCCTGTCGGCCTTTTAAGATCTAATATCGACACAGGTCGATTTATCGCTCGAATCTACCCCCCTCCTCTCCGGCTTAATTAGTAGAGTACTCGTCCGGTAAACGAGAGTGTAGGTTCGAACCCTGTGTGAGGAGAAAATTTTTCTTGGGAAAAAATCCTCTTAATCATTACAGTTCTTGGCAGAAATACATTAATTTGTTGATTTCTTATTGTAAAAAGCTTGCAAACTTTGCATATTCGCTGTCCTGGCGGCCATTCAAGATCTAATATCGACTAGGTCGACTTATTGACTTTAATTTTTAAGCCCCTTCTTTTGAATGTCCTCGTGCCTCTTAAAGAGTTTCATTCTAATTTTAAAATACTTCTATCTACTGTTGCTACTATAGGAAGATTTGTAAAAGATACCTAGTGTACAGTTTATTGCCTTGGGAAGATTTGAAATCATACTATTAGTTTTTTTTTTTTAATATTAATCCCGTTACTTGTTTAGTTGTCTGGATCTGTTAAATTTCTGATTTTAGGCACATTTTTGGTGAAGCTAGTTCATCACAAAAACTAGCTCAATTAATTAAATTAAATCATTCTTGTAGTTGTTTCATATAATTTTCATTCCTAGGAAAATGGCAATAGCTTACCTGATTCAAAATTTTAATTTTGCCGTTGACGAGATGCAAACTATTAAACCTTCATACAGTACATGAAATTGAAACACCCGAGCACTCATGGGGTATATTACGAATACTAAGTTCTTGGTACTATTAAAACCGACAAAAATGACTCTTTTAGATTTTAATGCGGAGGACTCCTGAGGGCCCATTAAAAAAAAAACTTTCTATGTAAAAACTGTCCACGTGTACTTCATTACGTCATATTAGGAGTATAAAATAAGTGATTGGAACATTTGCGGTTTCTTGATGTTGTTATGTTAATGGTTAAGGATATTTCTAGCGTATTCGCGGCATTCTAGATAGACAAAAATTCAATTTTTTGTTAACAAAACATATTTTCGCACTCAAACAATTAGGTAGAATCCGAATATGCTAAAATACACAAGGTGTTCCATTGTTAAAATCGGAAGTGATAGAAATTTATAGGATAAGTTAAATAATTGAACATTTGATGGAAATGATACATTTAGAATTTTATTAAAAAATATCTGGAAATAAAAAAGTTATGGGCACAGACCTATGGGATAGTGAGACTCGATATTTTCTAACAGTATTAAAAAAATGTTTTAAATAATCATTAAAGGTTGCAGTTTTGATCGCATTACCGTTGATTACTATCCTGTAGGTAAAATAAAATGATTAAACCGCTCACTAAAAAATTAATAGCTGCTAGTTTATGCATCCATGTAATGATAATTATTATTAACATTAATTCTTTTTTTTCAAAATACCTGTCATTAGTTTTATATAACATATATTTATCAATTCGAGACTTTATTCGATTATATAATGTTTGTATATGTATTAAGTCGACATGAAAATTAATGGAAAATTCCTTGGATTTATTTAATGTCAATAATTTTCGACAAAATCCTAGATGATATATCATAAATGTTTAGTACAAATTAAAATGGTTCTATGTGGGGGTTAATTTAACGTAAGCAAGGATATAGGGCGTTATTTAAAAAAATCAAATTACCTTGTATTAAAATTAAGCAAATGTTTAGGGATATAGTGGACACCTATGTATAATGATATCGATTTTAGTTGAACTTTTGTATCAAACTGATGATTCTCTAAAACAAATGCTTATACAGACTATCCCGGCCTTAACCGAAAGCTTGCAGTACGGCCATTTTTTACAAAAAGCGTAAGTAGCAACGTTGTTATTACAGATAAATGTATAATATCTTATAAGTATCGTGTTATTTTTCTGCGTAGGATTTAAAAATGGATGTTCCATTTATAATAACCGAATAAGTATGTATTTTCCTACTTTTGGAACACGCTGTACAGCCATAAATATTTTTAGGTTATGCAACATTAAGCTTTGTAAAATTTTTGTAGGTATATTTTTTTTTTCTAAAATGAAAAATAGAGCTGCAGTCTTCGCTGGAACATCTGTACATATTCTGCATTTTAAACCAGATCAGTTCCATCCACGCTATGGTTACTCTTACTTGTTATTCCGGGAGATTACACATTTCATATTAAACCATTCTTCCCTAAAATATCATCAGAGAGTTACGAAGTTATGGTTCGTTCAAAATTAATATACTGCGCATAGTTAATGAGGCCAAGTTGATTGGGTCGTTATCATTGTTATCAGTATCGACATAAAACTATGCGAAAGTACCATTCCCATGGCTCCTTAATATTTACGCCCCATTGACCCGGAAGGACGTTAGAACTGGCGATCAGATTCGCGACGATAAATTTTGCAGATCTTCCCCCTAACCGAAAACGATTTCGTAATATAGCGTCAGATTCGGTTCGCCAATAATTCATTTGGTGTTCATGGTGCGGGGAAGCGCTCCGCTTTTAAGAAGTTGGTTGGTCTAATAAAAGCGTTCGTACGTCCCTGCACGGAAAAGAGAAAGGAGATGGACGAGGGTAGAGGTATCATTAAATTTCGGTGTTTTATCTCGCGAGGACATCATCGAGTTAAGAATTCGAAGAATCGCTACAGAATTTTAGCTCGTCCGACGATATAAACTTGGCGCGGTTTCCATTTCGATGATTTTAAAGTTCAAAAATTGACGCAGCACATTTGAAGGGAGACTTGGAGCGATTGAACATCATGTTAAACTTTTTGTAGGTGGAGCTGGTTTTAATAAAAATTAGTCTTTGCAACACAGAAATTTGCGAATAGTAAATAAAAATCGTGAGATTTAGTGGCTCCTTCCCTGACGTTTCGACCGCACGGTCTTTTCCTAAGGTCAACTACAATTTTACATAACGTTTTTACATAACACTGGGCAACAAAATTTCGAAAAGTTCATGCTTCCAAGCTGAAAATAGTCATTTCTTAATGAATTCAATGTGCTGAACACGAAAATGACTAAGAAAAAGCTGAATTGGCTACGGGTTTTCTGTACGCATATTTCAGAAAAAGTGTACTTTTGTCAATATTATAATACATGGTAAGAAAACATTAGTCTGCTTCTGGCTTTCGACTTCTTTTGGCCTGCCGTTTGTAGTGGACTTGTGGAGCATCTCTACTGATTGTCCAACAATAGTCAGCTAGCATTGACGTAGACCATTTGGCTTGGTACCGTTGCTCCATGGTGGCAATGTCCTGATGAAAGCGTTCGCCGTGCTCATCGCTGACCTGCCCGCAGTTATCAGGAAAGAAATCAAGTGGAATCAAGAAAGTGGATCTTTAAGGACATATTGCAGCCGAATTCATGAAACAAAGCCAACATATCTCAACCAGACACTTGTAATTTTCTGCCTTGTCATTCCCAGGAAGTTTGCTGCCACTTGATAGAATGCATCCCAAACCTGTTTTTCTTTACCTTGAAGAAGTTCCTCAAACTTGGGGACTCGGAAGAGCTGTCTAATTTGAGGCCCCACAAAGATGCCCTCTTTAATTTTGGCTTCACTGAGTCGAGGAATTTTTCATGCAGGTACTTGAATGCTGGTCCATTCTTATCCATGGCTTTTACCAAGTTTTGACAAGACCGAGCTTGATGTGTAAAGGAGGAATGATGATTTTGTGTGGCTGTGCAATGGTGGGTGCTGTACATTCGTTTCTCCAGGCTTAAAAAATGCTCTCGGAGGCCAGTCTTCTTGATGTAGTGCAATCCATTGCTCTGCTGTCCCACAGACAAAGAAAACAGCAGTACTTTGTATATCCCTGCTGCAAACCATCAACAGAGATACTACCTTCAGGTCAGAACATATCTGCCAGCCATACTTGCTGTAGTTAATCGTCTCCAGTAGCTGCTTTAGATTGCGCTAAGTCTCCTTCATGTAGACCGCATGTGCAATAGGTATGGATAGAAGCTGGTTCCATTATTCAACAAAACCGCCTTTAGGCTCAGTTTTGAAGCGTCTATAAACAGCCGCCATTCGTGGGGATCATGTGCAATACCGAGAGCTTGTAGTAGACCATCAATATCGCAGCAGAACACAATGCTTTCTTCTTTCTTAAAGAAAGATTCGAAGAGCTGATGGCGAGTGCGAAATGAAGTCACTCGGACATTCTGTTCAGAAGATTCCACTGTCGAAGTCTTGAGGCCAGTATCTCCGCTTTGCTTTTCGACAGATCCAAATCGCGAACAAGATCGTTCATTTTATCCTGGGTATTTTATGTGGTGCAGATGTTTCGTCAAAGCACGAAAAGTTATCATCCTTACTGCCACGTTGAGGAGAACTCGCCGACGCATGGCCATCCTCATCGTCTGAACTGATAGAAAAATCTGTAGGAGGTTCTGGAATTGGGAGTCCTTCGCCATGAGAGACAGGTCGCAGAGCAGATGGTATGTTAGGGTATGCAACTGTCCATTTCTTCTGCTTGGTGATGCCTCCAGAAGCTGGTGGTACCATACAGAAATAACAATCGTCAACGTGATTGGTGGGCTCCCTCCAAATCATGGCACAGCAAATGGCATTGCCTTTCTTTTGCCATTAGCCACTGTGAAAGATTTACGGCACAAGTGCGGCAGCATACGTGTGGGCCAGTCTTTGTCCTGGTCGCCTATCTTGCAACCAAAATACAAATGATACGCTTTCTTAACTGTTGCACTGATGTTCCTTTTCTGTGCAGCAAATGTCACTTCTCCGCAAATATAACAGAAGTTATTTGCACTATTAACACAGTTACGAGGCATTGCTACTGTTTAGTTACTTTACACTATAGCAATCACTTGTGTATGCTAGAGCTTCGAAAAATATGCGCGAATGAACGGACATTGCACGAGTTAATTGTCACGTCGCCATTTATAAATAAACTATAATTAGCTATTGCTTGATATTGCGCAATCAATTTCGCAACACTCTCAATGGAAACTTACAGCAAATGCTGCATTAACTTCTTTGCATGAAGGGGTGATGCAATATGACGCAAAATTTCGTAATTTCTCACTAAATTGCATTACATTATGCAATAGCATCTATACAATGGACAAAACGTCAATATCTCTGGAACGTGAGCCAATCAACTTTTTTCAATGTGATATTCGTGTTCAGCACGTTGAATTTATTCGGGATTGGGTACTTTCACCTAAGAAGCAATTTCACTGTTGACCAGTGTAATTATAGTACATACACATTTTTTTACTCTACCTCTTATTTTATAATTAACTTAACTGTCCACATTTTACATTAACCAATTGGTTAAATTTAGTCATACATTTATTTAGTATTCTGTTTGAATTTGTAGACAAGATTATTAAAAACAACACATAGGACAGGCACAATACACTTTAAAAACACAGTTGTTAACAATCTAAAGTGCATCTATCCAAAAATATAACATATGCATCGATAGTCTTGGAACTTGGTGCTTTTATATTTTTAGATGAAAGAAACACTCTCTGAAACAACCTTGATAAATATATAATAATAATAATAATAATAATGCCTTTATTGCAGCAATGTCATTGTATAATCATATACATATTAAAGAGAGTAGTATTACATTGCTAGCAACCCTAGGGCGAGATTCAGAAATACTGTTTTCATCTAACCCTATATATGCATAAAAGTATAAGTTTACTACAGATATGCCTAATAATAACCTAAAACTATATTCTGCTTGTCCATAAGTTTATAATACAGATAAATTAAATTTAAAATATAAGTGTATCCATCGTACATACATCTACAAGCTTGAAAAAAGACCAAAAATTCTGTTGATAACGATTTTACATCGGCAACAGGCATTCCATAAAGGCAGAGCACAGAGACTTTACTGCTCTTGGAATAGTATGTTTCGCAACTTTAACTTAAACTGGTCAGTACGGCAAAATTTTAAGTACAGGGGAATACAATTATATCTGCGGTAAATATTAAATGAGAAAGACCTTGTATACAAGGCTGATCTATAAGGTGGTGGAGATATAAATATAGAGTGTTACCTATTTACATTTGAACGATAAAACTATATTTAAGTATTGAAATTTATTAAAAAGATTCTAATTAATTTCTGTTTAACAATAGGAAAAATAGGTTCCTTCTGAAATTTATAAACAGGAAATTATTTGTTGGATTCACACTTGTTTTATAATCGGAAAATAAATTTTGGATAGGTTTTGGATTTCTATCCTGTCATTAACGGCATTTTTTGTTTTCAAATTTGTATCGTTTCCGTAATACACCTAGCCTTGTAATTTGGTTCTTTTTTTTAAATTTTAGTGTTATTAAAATTAAATTGATGACCGGTGTCATTACAATGTTTTTTTAAAGCTGTAATATTATTATTATATTAATGTCCATTTAAACGGTCTTTTAAATATTGTTTTGTTTGGTCTATGTATACTTTTTCACATTGATTACATGGTATTTGATATACAATGTTACATACTTTGTTTTTGTATTGGTGTTTCTGATTTTAATTTAGTGTAAAGCTAAATGACCAAATTTAACGAATTGGTTAATGTAAAATGTCGACAGTTAAATTAATTATAAAATAAGAGGTAAAGTAAAAATTGTATGTAATATAATTATATAAAAACGTTATATAAAATTGTAGTTGACCTTTGAAAAAGACCATGCAGTCGAAACGTCAGAAAAGAGGGAAAACAAAAATGATTTATTGAAATTAAAGAAAATGGAACAACTAAATCACATGATTTCTATTTACTATTCGTAAAAAAAATTGGCCAAGAAAATTTTATCAATACAGAAATTTGTTTGTCAGATATGCATAAGATATATATATATATGACTTTTTATTTGGTACAACCCATAAGCGTTTAACAAGTTGCTTCTGAATTACAGGTAGTAAGTGAACATATAATAGAGTAAACATATAATAAAGGTTCTATTACACGTATCTTGCAATAGAATAAACAAACTGCTGTAGGTATATATACATATATTTATTGTCTAAGTTAAAAAAAAAGTACAGCAGTTATTTGATACAACCTCAGATCAGATATTCATACGTAATAATATTTCTTATTAATAATGACTTTTTCTTTGGCATGTAATTTAATGCTAGTTGCACACCTTTAGAAAATGCACTTAGATATACTGGGTGTTTCATTTTTCTTTTACACTTCTTGTGAACGATATTTCCTGATTCACTAATCCCACTTTTGATTCTTCAAACACCCTTCTTCGATGTCTCCTGCTTGATGTCTTTCTTCCTAAATTCTATTGGCTAAAATTTAAGTTCTTTCTGTTTCGTTCAGTATGAAAATTTGATAATTGATAATAATAATAATAATATTGTGTGTATTTGTAATTTTACCATTACAGAATTTGTTATATAGTTATTTGCATAATATATTTTTACATATATAAACATTAGTCGGTGAAAGGGAAAATGTATAAATAAAATTAATAAATAAGTAAAAGTTAAAAGCAGTAAAAGTAAAAGACAAAAACAATGACAAAAAGCGGAAAAACATGATGATATTCGGCTGGATGAACTTTCAATATGTCGATTCCACCTTAATTGAGACTTTATTATGATGTCCAAAAACTTGATTTCCGATTGGATGCCGCTGGCCACACGAAGTGTTAACATTTTTGTTTTATCTGGATTGGCTTTTAATTTATTTGCGGCAAAACATACATTTGCATATCTCATTTCTCCACATAATTTTCCTGAAGCACCTCTGGATCATCAACACTTATTAATATTGATGTATCATCAGCATATAGGATGACTTTATTTTCATTAAAACTTGATGTCAAATCATTTATGTAAATAATAAATAGCAATGGCCCAAGTATCGATCCTTGAGTAACTCTGTACTTGATGCCTACAACATCAGATCGCAGGTTATTCGATTCGGTAAGTTGTATCCCGTTATTAAGGTATGATTTTATAAGAAGCAGAAGGGCTCCTCTTCCGTCCGTAGAACTCCAACTTGTTTAATACTTTTAATACCGTCGTGTCTCACAGAATCAAAAGCTATATTATTTGTGCAATTCCACTGATCGTTGAATGCCTTTTTCTGTACCTATTCTGCCTTGAAGATAAGTAATTATTCTTTTCAAAGAAACCTGTAAGTAATTAACATTAATTCTATTAACGATTTTAACATGTCGAGTCCCTAGATTGTTGCCAAATTTAGAATGGGTACAGGATAACCTAATATGGATAGATACAAAATACAAATCTGCATTATTTCTAGTTATGATATACAGACTGTTCCATATGTTGCTGAATTTGGAAGCGTTTCGAAGTAGGAATACTTTCTTTGGGATACGTAGGTATTAGATTTGATGTGTTAGATAACTAAGTAAAAATATATTAACATAAAAATGTCTACCATAAGTTCGTATGCATTTTCCTCTTCTAGATTCAACATTTCTTTGTACTTTACTTATTTTTCTCCTGCTTATCCTTATTTTCATTCTAGTTAGCTACGAAAAACAGAATCCGCTCCCAATCCATTTATTTCATAACCACTTTTGAATCAATTTTTCATTAACTTGCTCAACAAAATATGCAGGATATTAATGTTGGACCCACATCTGGATTATATCGTTTCCAACGGTCTTATATTGGCAATTTTTTGTGTGTGTCAAAAAATTAGTCATAGTTAAAATATGACGTTACATTTGAAAAAGAAAAATGAATTTTCTAAGGTAAAGGGATTCTAAATGGACGGTCAATTTATAAACATTCTGTTTTAAATTTTTGACAAAATCTGGTATATAATTTTGTTTTTTATGCTATATTAATTTGATATCATTGTATCTAATGTGTGCGTAATCTGTGTGTGCGAAAACGATATGGATGTCAAAATTTAGACAAATATCTCAAAAAAACAGCTCAATTTAGATATAGAGAACCAAAATTCCATTAAAACAATCGGTGGAATTCGTTGACGTAAGAAAAATACATCGTGTCATTTAAAATAAGAAACTTGCTGTCGACTTCCGGTATAACAAACAGTCTGAAACACTCTTTGTTTTATGTAAATAACTCTCTAGATTACATGTGTATAAACGTTCATATTATCTATTTCAAGTATTCAAATAACACACACCTCATCTTTTTACGTCCTCGTGATAATTTGGTGGAGGCGCCAGGTAAAAAATATTACGAAAGTATGGGTGATGAAATCGAATATCGACAACTTTATGACAATATTTTTGAGTTACCTTTAGAGCACAAGTGAACGTAAATCAGATGTGTGCATATATACGAACATACACCAGACTTTATTAAATTGTTGGTAACCTGCAGCGCTCCACGGTTGATCACGTACCTAAATTAAAGCTTTCATATTTCGATATCAAACTCAACGCAAAGGTTATGAGATTCTAGTGCTTTCTTGTGTTGAGCTCACTGTGCAATTCCAAATATTTCCTTTCAATATCAAAACTCCAATTACAGTCGGTTCTTTTATGCCAGTCCGGCTTTTCATTTGCTGTGACGCGGTTGGGGTGGAACTCTATTTAAGATATGATAGAGATACTTCCTTGTGGTGTTACGAGAAGGGGAGAAACATCAGTTATTGCGCTAGTAAATCAGCGTCTTTTGATGTGTTTCTACTTTATTATGAACACCACACACCGTCAAACTTAAGGATTTATGTAGATAGACATACACAGATGAAAGTGTATGAAGATTGTTTAAGATATAGTTAAACAGCAAGCATTAGCAAATGGAAATGAGAATTTTTCTATGTTAGATAGTTTTTCAATGCGAAGTTTTATATAAAAATTGATGCAGTATATTGCTGCTACTGTAACTAGCAATAATATGCTCATTACAAGCAGTATTATCAAATCGGAAATGCTGCATTTTCTAAAATGATAGCGGTTACTTTCTCTTTAACATTTTGTCTTTCCGAACATATTTTTTTAAAGCATCAAATGCTATTTTCTTAAGATGCGTTACCATATTAATAGCAATTAGTTTAGGGGAAATGAATATCAAAGGACGGGAACAATATCAAGTAATCGTAGCATCTTAAACCAGAAAATACCAAAGCGAAATATAGAGTATATAAAAAAGAAATCAGTGATTTTGAAGTGTATTGCAAATAATTTTATTGTCATGATAATCTGATGTAAACTTGCAAAAAAAATGGGTGTAATTATATGTTCCATTTTAAGCTGTTTCATGTCTGTATAATTAAAATCTCTAGTTTTCCGTAAGCTTCAGCAATTTCTACACATTGTTTTTCATAGTTTATTGTGATAAAACTAAATTCGCATTTTTTATTTTGTTTTTCCAATAATTTAATATCCTAGAACAATGAAGGATCATTGTGATTGATGAGTGAGTATTACATATTCATATAATATCCAATCGGAGATATTATTAAATTAGAAAGAATAAAATGATTGTACAAATTTACATGGTATTCCTACTGTGAGTACTTATTATCAAGTAGTCAAATATTCTGACTAGTATTAGCTAGACAGTAATGGTGAAAAATATACTAAAAATGGCACCCAGTTGAAAATACAAAATAGTAATAAAATATCAAGGGTCTGCGCGGCTTATTCCGAATTAATTTATTATTAAATGAACATATATTTAGTAATTTGATGTTAATTTATGATCAGTTTATGTAGAGACTTTGCTAAAACAAGTTAGGCATAATCAAGATACTAATTTCATTAGAACCAGCTTCATGTCATCAGCAGCAGCCCTGAAGATGTCCTTTGCGATTGAGGACGAAACGTCGGCCAGGAGAAAATCCAAAACGTGGTTCCAATTCGGAAGTCAAACACTGTGTGGTAATTATGAGTAACTCTCCGGTCAATTTCCCGGGAAGCAACCAAATCCAATGTTATGATATTATTCATGTAACAAGTATTGATGATATTGGTCCATAAATAATGAAACAGTTACTGGAAGTTTCTTTTCTTATGTGTATATATTGAAATGACTAATCTTTTTCTAACGACAAACTTTTCAAAATCCTGGTCTAAGGTAGGTAATAATTCTTTTATGACAGCAGGTGCCATATAGTTTGGCGCAGTAAAGTAGTTCTTTTTCAATTTATACCTAAAGTTAATGTCAAGTTTAAGCAAAGTTTGAGGGCTATATGAAAAGACAAAGCTTTTGATCCGCTAACCAATTAAATCTAAATAAAACTGATGGAAGTAACATGTCAGTTGGATAAGACTGAAAAGTAAGGTTAGAAAATGGAATAACCTTTATTAAGGAGGTACTTTTTATAAATATCGTCGGTTACATTGTCGTGTTATAATCCCAGAGAAAATTTAGGTTAGGTTCAGACTAATTAAAATAAATAGCGCCATTAACGGCTCAATATAACAATGATTGTATGTTAAAACTTTAGACATATCCCGGCTAAAGGAAATGCCCTGCAAGTCCAAAAAATATATACACGTATTAACTTTTGTCCTACATACCGAGAATATCAGCCAACTTACTCCAGAAATAATCAGCATAACTTAAAATTAAATTTGCCCACCTCGTAGCGCATTTCATTTTATTAAAGTGGGAATATTAAAACGATCTGTTTAATCACATTTGCTCCGTTAACAATTTAGCAAAGATTCCGCTTTTTAAAACGTGAAAATATGTTATCAGAATTGAAGGTATTCAATGTAATAATATTTAATTAAAAGATTAATTTTAGTGGTCTCAGTAAGTTTTTCAATATACCTACTTGTTTTTTTATATATTTAAATTTGTATTATATGCATATATAATCGGAAACGCCTTTATTTTTGGGCAGGAATGCTGATTTGAAGTTTAACCTTACTTTGGATAGGAATAATATATATTTAAATAATTTAAATTAGAACTCACAATGTGAAAATCGTCAAGTATTATAATGTTTTCCTGCTAACTCTGTTAATAACAAGGCTATTTTTTTATAAAAAAATTTTTGCCTTCAGTGGGATTCGAACCCACGCTCTCTTGTTTTCCGAGCAAACTCAAACTCAAACTCAAAAAACTTTTTATTGATTTCTAAAGTTACAATAACAGCGTCGTGTTTTGTATTGGGTGCAATGACGTAATTATCCTATACTACATAGTATTTAAAAAATTACAGCTTGATATGTTTTGTGGATTTATGTGTGCAATAGTAGGTTGTAAATACATGAAATTAATTAATGTTGATGTAGATACAGTTGGCCTTCATGTGTCCGTGTCTGCGATGTTGCGTTCTGGTGCTCCGGAGGAAAAGTCCAAAAAAACTCCTGTCGTGACCGAACAAACTGCTCTACTAACTGAGCTACCGAAGGCGAAGGGCTACTATCCTAGGTTTGAAACATATCCAATATAGATGTTATGATAATGCCGGCAGATCGGCTATGCAATTTATATAGTTTTAAATTGGAATTCACAGTGTGGAACTCATCAAATATTAATGTTTTCCTGCTACACTGACAAATTTGCCTTATTATTAACAGTGTAAGCAGGAAAACATTAATACTTGATAATATATATTTTTCAGGGGGTAAATCATGAGCATTTTAGGCACCATAGGCAAATATTAAAGGTGTACCGTAAAACACAGACTTTACTATTTGAATAAATAAGAGCGCATAAGATAAGCGAAATTCGGAACGCTTGTCAAATTGAGATATTTACGCATGACTTATTTCATGTGTTTAGGAGTTAAAAGTTCTCACTCACGAAAAGAAATCTATATTAAAAGTTAAAGTAATTGTTATTTTCTGGATGAGAATTTGATGTTCTAGTGATATACTATATCGTACAACAAAGAATAAAATGTTCGTACCACAAACGTTGAGTAACTAAATAAAATTTTGGAAGAGACACTTATTATTGGTGTATAAACACTATGTTTTTATTATTTGTTTTTTTGTTCGTTTGTTATGGAATACTTCTTAACACTTCTAATCACTGATATCTGTTGACGATTCTCATTGAATTTTGCAGGGAAGTTTCCCAACCTCCAGTTGATATTTTTGATCTGCCAAATTTGTATCTCACTATCCGAGAAGAAGATATGTTCTGATCTTTGTTTATAATTAAGAATCAACAACAACTAAAGCGTTTAAAGTGAATATTTATTTATAATGAAAACGTTTATTTATCATTTCGGTTTTGGTGTGTATTTGATTGTCAACTTTAACTATCTTCTCAAACTTTATGGGTATATTGTTGATCTACAAATACCTGCTAGATCTTTTCGTGATTTTGGATTTCCGTGTTATTGCTTACGTTGATTCATTCTTGCTTTCTAACATTTCGTTAATTATTGTACGCATTTTGTTTTATTTTTGAAACTCCTCTTCCGACCGTTGTCGGATGATATATGCTCCCCACAAAGCGACTGCAGCATAGGACCTCATTACACCATATAATGGCGTGCGTTAGCAAAATTTGATAGCTGATAAGGCTCGAAAACGCAACAGCGGCCTCGCTCTGCACATCGCTACTGTAGCTATATTACTAATATTTACCATTACACAAATTTGTTTTTGCTTAAAAGTAAATCCAAAACAGGTTTATATAATATTTATATATAATACTAAAGCATTATACTAATGAATATGAGATACATTTTCACATAAAAGTGACAGATTAAAACCTTAGAGCTGTCAACACAAAGCTACCACCGGATTTCATGTTATTAATTAATGAAATTTTAGCGAAGCCCATTGTGCATCCGTTCCATTCGAGGATTACTTTAATCATAGAATTACTAGAAGCATGTAAACGAATATATCAAAAACGCGCAGCCATAAAGGGTTTTGTCTATTCGGTGACTGACACAAAGTAAAATGGATTTACATTTGGACAGCGCCAGAGGAAAAAGTACCCGTCAACGATAGGAAGTTAGGTGCCAGATACGGTTTTATTGTTTGGGATTTTATATGCAGTTATCTCGCGCGTTTGTCCGGTGTTCTAACCAGATATGCTAGCGCGGTGTGATAACAGTAATGCGAAGAAGCTTACACAAATAAGTTACTTAATTAATGCCAGTGACGCTGGGCATATTTTCATGCAAATTATCATTTGTATAGACTGATTTTAGTAGTTAAACAAGCATTTACATCTAGCAACAATATTACTTTTCCGAACTTGAAATCAAAACAAAACACAAGATATAGTTGTAATTTTTGTTAACAAATTATATTAAGTATATGTTAAAAACATTATATACGAAACCACGATTTCAGAAAGTGGCGTTTCATTTAGGGAATCCAGATTAGTACACGGAAAAACGAATTTGTTTAGCACAACAAAATAATTTCAAACAAATTTTATCACGAAAATTTAGTTACTCCAACAAAATATTTCGTTATTTCAAATAAATAAAGGGTTAAACGAACGAATAATTTGGTTGAAGTAACCAAATATTTATTTGCCCTCAATATTTAGCTAAATTAATTTGGTAGTATTAAATAAATAGGTTTTTCAGTGTGGGATAGAGATTTGATAAACCGGGATAGAGGTAACAAGTGTTGGTGGTATAATTACAATGAATTGTACCAATTGCGCACATTTACTCATTGCGCCCTTTTGCGTGTTTAATCAACAATTTTAAAATCTACATAAAATAAAAAGATATCAAACAAATTATATCGAAATTGCAATAAAGTCTATATTGCAACGAAAAAACGTGCAATGGAAACTATGTTGAATCGAAGGCTGGTATCATCGAGTGTGACACAACATATAACTGATACCGGACATAACATTAAAACAAAAAACGAATTGATGAATGACCTAACTTTACCGAAAGCATTAGGCACGTACTGCTGTGGTTTCATCACTGAGATGTATTTTAAGTTGCATATTACGGTTGTTGTTTTTACTTTGTTTGAACAGCTGATTTTCAATTTACCGAGAATTTTCACAATTTTGTTTTGTTTTGAATAAGTTTAGTTTAAGAGTTTATTGCATGATTTTATTTAGGTGATGTTAAGTTTTTTTCATAATTAATCCAGTCATTCAAATGTCTACTGTTCGCTTGTGCTGATTTAATGCGTATTCTATTTAATATTGTCGTTGTAATGTTCTACGTCTGCGTTGTACGATTTTTGAGAGACGATTTTTGTAAGAAAAAACAATTGTAGATTTTGTTAAGGACTACCTTGTTCGACTATTGACGTGAGTAGACGTATTTCTTTAATCATTGCCGCCTTTTTGTAATTCGTTTTATATTGAAAAATTTAACATTTCTTCTTTAATTATAGTCAATCAAGGAATTTTTATTGTAATGATTGTTAATGTATTAAAGTGTGCACTTTGTAGATATAGGATCAATTATTATTTTTTGTTTAGGAAGATTTATTTTAGTTTTTTTCTCTCGTTTATTTTGTACCAGTTAATTTTTCTGTTAATCTATTTTGCTGCATCATTTTATTTTTCTATCACCTCGTTTGGGTGAGTAGAAACATTGTTCTTTCATTTAACTTCTTTCATTTTTGTAAATTTCTAGCATTTGTCCACGCTTAGATTATTTTAATTTGAGAAACCACGTGGATAGAAGTTCAAAAATATTGAATAATCTTGAACAAATAAAACCTTTCTTTTTTGCTTTGCATAGGAAATAGCATTGTCCTATTTTAAATTAGTGCAGTTTTTATTTTAGGCCAGAACCTTCAGTTCAGGGGTTTTTTTTTTCTGCACCATTGTAATTTAGCCCCTTTTGTTAAAATAAATTGATTGTTTAATAGCGTCACTGGGTTAAAAATTCTATCCTTTTATTTTATTTTAAACCTTTCATTTTTTTTGTGTTTTAAGAAAGTGTGATTTCATTTACTCACAATTTACTTATCGTGGTTAGATTAAAGTTTTAATTCGCGAGGGTAACTCTGAGATTAATAATTCTTTTGTTCATTAAAAATCTTTTCCGTTGAGCTAGCTAATATTTGTTCATTTTCATTTTTAAATTCAGTTTAGTATTCTTATTTACTTTAATTATTACACAACAGTACGTAACCATTTTTATGACAAAAGACCTTACAAACATATTGAATTGTTAATATGTTGCTCTCCACTATTCAAAGATGATAAATTCATTGGAATAAACGATATATACGAATAATGTCTTTTCTTTTGTATTTGTCTAATTTTAGCAGGTAAAAGTAGGTGTTAAAGATACTTGTAGATATCAGGGGTTAGGGTTAATGAAGTATGTTTAGGTATGACGTCTTTTCTTATCTCCCTTTTCGGTTTAAAATGAACAAAGGACATATCTTTTACAGCTTAGCTCAATTTTGAACCATAAAAAGGTGGCTGGCACACTTTTACTGAGACGCCACTATACAAACATATATATCTCAGCAGTCTTTATTCGACCACTCTCGAGTGCATTGCCCTAGATACAGGTGTTACGTGTAAATTTGATTTTTTTTTCCTGCGGTAAAGAACATCGCTGAATATGCTTCCAATGTATGCGGATTAATTCTGCTGAAATTGATTTCATTTAATTTCAATCAATAATTAAGTAGCAAACATCATTGGAATTTGATATAAATTGCCGACGCTTGAAATTTGCTAGAACTCATTTGCATTCACGGTGAAACAGGGTAATTTGTAGTGAGTTGACATAGTGTGCGATTTAATATTTTAACTTGTCAGTGCATGACACTTTAGGTTACAGAATTCCGTGACAAAACAGAGTAATATAATATCGGAGCATATGTTGGGACTGTAGATTTAGAAATCTATGCAAATGTTAAAACGATTGCATACCCACTCGGATGTTAAATGGGAAAATAAAATATTTGAGTACCTTGGCGCTCAATGAAAAACAGCATCATCTCGCAATACGAAAGTACGAAATAATTAGAATAATTTCCTATAGTCTCGACGTTTGCTCCGGCAAAGTATAACTGAATTGCAACTCATTAACGAATCTAAATTCGCATCGTTTTGGGAGAGTTCCTGCATCTGCGAGTGTTGGCCTTTTTTTTTCCAAACGCCCCGACTTCCAGGCAAATTGTACAAATTATTTGTCTTTCTAATTGCTCGAACTGCAGTAGCGGCATTGACGCCGAGTTTTTTACTCTATTTAACTCTTCTCTAGAGTTCCTCTCCTGCTTAGCGAATTTTCTCTGACTAATTCGCCAGTGTTTGAGGATATATTTTGTGATAGTTTTAATTAAGGACCTTTTTGAAACTAGAATCTTAAATTGTATTTCGAATTTTCAGTTATATAGAAAAACGTAACGTTTAAAATACGAAAATATACAATACTATATACAAACCAAAATTCCAGCAACCATATAACCATCACCATGCGGTTTTTTTGAAAAGTCACCTTAATTGCATGAGATAGCAAACAGTTTTATGCTGGAAGAACATATGCAAATCATTTATAAACACAATAAAAAGTGTAGGGCCAAGAATGGAACCCAGAGAACTCAAGCAGTTACGCAATGGTCTTCGGACGTGATTCCACTATCTAGCTTAACTCTCTGTACTCTATTACTTAGATATTACGATGAGAGCAGTTCAAGTGCAACACCTCTAATTCCATAACTTTCTAATTTCTTCAAGAATAACGAGCAATTAATAGAATCAAAAGCTTTGGTCATATCAATAAATAGTCCGCATATACATTTTTTATTGTCAAGAGCTAAAATTACTTTATTACTAAATTCTGTAGTAGCCGTGTCAACGCTTTTATTTTACAAGAATCCGTGCTGAAAGGAATCCAGCAAACCTGAGCCTAGTAAGAACTTCATTAGTCTGTTGTTAATGACGCTTTCATAAATTTTGGAAAAGGCTGGCAGAAAACTGATCGGCCTATAATTAGCTACGTCATTTGGATCACCCTTTTTAAATAACGGTTTTACAAACGTAATCTTTAATTTTTCCGGGAAACAATTTCTAGTTAAAGTTAAATTATATATAAATAAAAATACTAACGGATCTAAAATAAAGTCCTTAATATCTTTCAAAGGGAGGTGGAGATACCTTCCACCCACATGTCGTTGAACATTTTAATTTGGACACGATATCTGATATTTCACGCTCAATAGCAGGTTACAAGAAAGAATCTCTATTAAAAGGTATATTTGTCTCCAGAAACTCATCATCAGGGATGTTAGGGTCCACGTCGTTGTTAATTTGTGAATTAAATGAAACAAAAGAATCATTAAATTTGTTAGCAACATCATTGTCACCCAATACAACACCATCCCTTGTTAAAGTAATATATGCGTTATTTAAAGCTTTCTTTCCAGTGTCATCACCAGTCACATTCCACATAGATTTATTTTTATTTTGTGATTTCAAAATTAAGCTACTATAATAGTCAGATATAACAGATTTGAATTTACTTTGATATTCCAAATTAATTTTTCTATATAATGTAGTTTCATAATGAGGGACTGATACGGTTTCTACGACTTTATTCAAAACAATGGAATAGAATAAGTAGATGTCTAAAGTAGTGTTGAGACCGAAGTATAATGTAAGCTATTATAAAAGTTATGCCGTGAACAGTATTGCTTGCTCCTGCCTTGTTACGGTTTTTTTTTGCTTCGCTTACCTCGATTTAGTTCTCCGCTAGTCTTTTCGACAAGCTTTTGTACCCTATTTTCTTCTATTTCCATACTCTACCTTCAGAGATGCTCCTACGTCTTGTATTTTCACAACGTAAACATTATCGTTTAATTTTTGGCTTTCAAATTGTGTTTTCTTCCCCATGTTAGTGCGGTCTAGCTAGAATTTGTATCTTTTAGTCTCATTTGCTTACAGTTAGTTTCTCTTACTTAATACGGTCTTAGAGTTTCGTTTAATTTCTTTCAATTTTAGTAAATTCCTTCAATTCTCATGTTTTGACAGTTGACGTTTTCGTTTTAAGGCTAGGTCTGTTCGATCTACACATGCCGACATTATCGATTCCCACGCACCGTTAGATCTGTTCGATTTGCCGATTGATCGTCTATTCAGATCATTTTATTCTGTGTTTACATCTTTTCGACGTCAGAGGGCACCTCTATGTCTGTATTCTTATTTTATCTATCTGTCTTCTGATTGGTTGTGTGACGATTTCCTTCCTTCCGACTTGCTGGCCATTCTGGGTTGTTGTTTAGAGGCGTTCTCACGAGTAATACTTCCCATCTTCGGAATTTTTGGATATTTTCACACATTTGTGGATTTAATTGGAAGTCTGCTGAAAATATTCGTTGGTTGTATATTCGCTGGTGTTTGGTGTGGAATTTTCGTGAATATTATAGCAGATGTGTTCGATAAACCGAGATATAATTTGAGAACCCACGCGTCTGCAATGCCATATCTGTTTCTTTCTTCTCTTCGTTGTAAAACCTCGTTATTTAACGGTAAGCAGATCTTGTTATTTCTTTTAAATCACTAACTTTGAGGTTTCTGTGTTTTTAGAGGTTCTTTTACCTCCCTTTTACTTTTAATTTTGGAATTTTCCCATCGTTTATGAATTTGAACACCCACGTGCGGCTGAGGACTTCTGCGACCTTTTTAAGTCCCTTCGGAGAATATTACCTATCTCCTTTAGAAAGTCAGTGGAGCATCTGCTTCGGGCATTACCCAGTCAGCCCAGAGGCTCCGATCTGTTCGGATTGGAGAGGATCTCCATGGCCGAAACAGCAGATTGAGAACAAAAGCTAAGTTGCACGCTTTCTTTTTATTTGTAAATTTTGTACGCGTTTAAAATTTTCATTAGAAAGTAACCAACCCCGATCATTCAGTTTTCTTATTGCTTTATTCAACGATACTGTAAATTATTTATGTTATATCTAGGATCGGAGGGTATCACTAGTTCAGTAAAATAGTTTAACTTTAGTATTCATATATCTTTTCAGTTTCCTTTAACGAATTCAAAATATTTACTTAAAACATCAACCGATTGTTTATCGGCCTGTAATATACAGGGTGGTTTATATATTATACAAGTATAATCAAGTCAAATATTTAGATTTATTTTAGTAGTTTATTTTTTGTAACTGTAAAACTTTTCTTGAATTTAAATTAACTCTTAGCCTAAGAATTTTCGTTATATAACGTGTGTGAACTGATTGCGTTGGCCAAAGCGTTCGGTGTTCGAATCCTACCGCAGGATTTTCTGTTATAGTTTTACAATATTTCATTCTTATTTTTATTGTCTTTATTAACATTTACTGATACAGAGTATCATAGTTATTTTCTTGAATTTTATGCCATATTTCATTTTTATTTTTTTTGTCGTTATTAACGTTTACTGATGCAGAGTATCACTTTTATTTTCTTGGATTTTATGTCAATAAAATTCATTCTTTTATTTTTCACCTTGGATTCCTGCTTATCAGGGGGCATGATAGGGTAAGTAATCCTAAGCAGGTGGCGCTGAAATTTATTATCCATCTTGGGTTTGTATTTCGATCAACCCACTTCCTCGCCGACGAGCCGGCTGGCACCCTGCATGATTGCCGAATATCCACCCACTTCCTCGAAGGTTTGTAAAACGGAGGTGCATCACCTTTTGTCTTTTTATTTTGAGTTCTTGCCTCGCGATTTTTCACGGTACTCGACCGTCACTTTCCGTGCCGGAAATTTAGGTAACAGCCTCTTACAAAACGTATCCGTTCACGTCGAGAAAGCAACCTTGGACATTCGCTTTATTCATTCTTTGGCTTCACACTGCAATATTCACCTATAGGCGAATGAAGTTACGTTCATCCCAACACTAGTCTAGAAGAGTCATATGATAATCTGCAATAATTGTAGAGAGGATTCTTAAGCAAAAGAATAATTGATTAGAAGTTTTATTCGTGCTTCTACACTCCGAACGAATTTATTTTTAGTCCCATGCGATCCAACCAAATCAATAATAATCCGTACACACGTTGTTTTTATTTTTTTTTGTGTACGACAATAAACTGGTTTCCTTTCCCATTCGAAGTATTTTCTGTTTCCCATGACAATACAGTAATATTTTTAATCCTCTAGGCAGTTATTTCTAAAATATAGACAGCCTCTTTATCTACGGCAAAGAGAAATATTAGCTTTGGACGCATATTGGGTATTTTAACCCAGGCATACGGCGAAATATTTTGTGTATTTAAGGAGGTTGTCGTTTATAAATGTTAGCCCCGGACGAAGCGGCCGCCCGGCGAACGATCGACAATTTAGGAGACCCCAGCGGTTAGAAGCGCTCACGCGGTTATATATTTTTTGGGATAAGCCCCGTTCAAAAAGCCCCGGTGAAGATCTGGGGGTATATTTTTCATGCGGGCACTTATCTCCGCACAGTAATAACGCGCCATCATGTTTACTAAGGCTTGAGCTATTCCGGGTCAGGACACAATGAAAATAACTCCAGGTTATCACATGAGATTGTTACATGTGCTAAGCCGCCGGATTAATGTAAAACTCTTGCTCGGCGAAAACCCGCCACCCCGCGTCTCGTCCCACAGATGGCGCAAGACGTCTCATAGCCGGGCTGACGGGGTGGTGTTATTCTTGCGCAAAATGTAACCTAATTAAAATTTTTCTCGAAAGGAAAACCTTCCGCAAATGAAGCCTGTGACACTGTGCATATTCTCTCATGAAAATTTATAATACAAAATATTTATCTTGCTAAGGTCATTTATTAAAGGGCGCATATCCGTACATCTGGGATAATTAAGTCTACCTCTATAGTAGCAAGTAATACACCAGGAAAAGAGATTTTGGTTGAGAGAAAAAACTTTAATACGCATTCTGACAAGCTGTTTATGCTTGTTTGCGGTACTACGTAATTAGGTATTATTATATAATGGCAAACTTATGACGGCAGCAAATACATTTTTCCTTAATTAATTTACTACAAAAATCAAGATTTTTCTTTACAGCTACAGTAAAAATATTATAATACGCTTCTTAAGTATCGTTAATCCTATATGTATAACCGCTGAATTGCTCGCGGACATAATTTAAAAAAATTCCTATTTTTAACCCATTACTTCGTCCTGATTTTTGATATGGAGTCTCTGCAAATATGTACTGTAAGCCTCTTAGCCTCTTGTATTAATCTAATTCTTTTAGCTATTAAAATATGTAACCGATTCCAATATCCTGGTGACGTGTACTAATCGACTCGGTTCTTTTTTGACTTGCCAAGAATTGTGTATCTTTTAGATTACATGAGATGATATGTTGTTATTGTAGCAAAGAGTTTGTATTCTTTTAGCGTACAGAATTAGTATTACAGTTACAATACTATTAGCAAACCTGCTACTATGCAAAGATTATTTCTGCTGAGCTTTATTAGTTCTTCAGTATTTTCGTTTTGATGGTTCCTTAATAAGATGTCTTTATGTTTCTCTTTCACTCGAATCCTTATTTGCTATCTCTGTTTTTTACTCCTGCAACAGATTTTGAGTCTATACACCAGCTTGCTTGAACGTCAAAATCAAATAGCTTCAATCGGATGGCATAAAATAGTTTAAAATGTGCCTAAACCAGCACTTACATGGCAAAGAAATATATTTATCAAAGGAGAGCAGCTTAAACTTTAACTCTGCCAGTTGTACTGGCTTGTAGAAAGAAAATGTAGTTAGAACTCAAAAACAAGATGCTGCTATATGAGAGTAAACTCGGTTGCTGTTTAATCGGAAAAATCGTCTGGGTTCTTGTTTGGCTTGCAAAGAATTGTGTCTCTTTTGCGTTCAGAGCCTCACATATGGTATGATATTTTGTCATGGTAGTATCGAGCCTGTGTTCTTTGTCCTGTTAACAGCTACTGTACAAAGATTATTTCTACCGAGTTTTAGTAATTCTCGAGTATTTTTCTTTTGATAGTTCCTTAATCAGGTTTTTAAGTTATTCTTTCACGTAAATTCCTACTTGCTTCCCGTGTTGTACTTTCCAGATACTCCTAAGACAGATTTTGGGTCTATACAATACTTTACACTATAATCAAGCGTAGAGTCAGTATAAAATTCCGATTTATATTTGAAGACAAAACATAATACTTCAAAAAGTATGCAACCAATAAGTTTGAAATTTTCTGTACTTTTAAGGTGTCCCTACAGGGTTAGTGATATGACAAACCAAAAATAGTGCGAAGTGCCCTCTTTCGCAGTAAAAAAATACGATCCACGTCTACACCAGTACTCAAGTGAATGATTTCGAAAGACATTTTTGAGTGAAAGTGAAAAAAAGTAGTTAGTTTTAAGGATATGCGTGTTCCAAAATCTTTTTATATTATAAGGGCATAACATATTTGTGATAGGTCGCTGGAAAGCTTATCAACATAGATATTCCATTTCAGACATTCGTCAATAATGACTCAAACTAATCTAATCTAGAGGATACATTTAATTCCATCAGTTCACCGTTTCAATTCAAGTTACGAATGTCATATTTATATTTATTACGGAACAAAATACATTTAGTCCTGCCATTATTAATTTGTAAGTTATTGATGCAGAACCACCCACACTCTCTAGCATACAAGGTATCTGCCAACTCAAAGCAGGTGAAATATCAATTGAGCTGATTAAAATATGGACATCGTCAGCGTAAAGTGTAATATTTGTAGCTAAGTTTTAGAAGGTAAATCATTTATATAGTTTAGGAAAAGAAAAGGGTCCAGAACAGAACATTGGAGCACTCCACTATGTAGAGTGCTGATATTAGATGAGTATTAATCATCACTTTTTGTTTATGATATGATAAACAGTTTTCAAAAAAGCGTAAAGTATTGTCTCTAATACAGTAACTATTTATTTTTTCAAGTAAGATAGTATGATCGACATTGTCGAAAGCACGGGATTAATCAATATCGCGTGAAATCAGACTAATAAACTTATACAAGGCAGTGTTGACAGAGGGATTAGGAAAGAAACCGTGTTGGTTACTAGTAAAAAGACAAAAATATATTAAAATAAGGTAATAACATTTCATTCATCAACGACTAATAGTTATATAGGCTATTCCACGTAAGTAGTTCATTAAAAGTTTATAATGTTCTATTATTTACTTATATTTGAGATTTTGGCACAATTATCTGTTCGATTGGAACTATAAATGTGGAATATTTTAACTAAAATATCACTTTCGGTTGACCGGAAATGGATATCAACTTTGTTATTTTAAATAGAATGATCTAATTTCATTTTTGTATTCTACAACCATATAATAATAATAATAATAATAATAAATTCGTTTATTCCATAATACAATAGTGTAGAACACGTCAATACTTAATATAAAACTACGTCAACAACATAAAGGAAATTGTATAAATAAAAAGACAAAGATTGTTTAAAATAAAAAAACACACACATACGAATACAAAAGAAAGTACTATACTATACAGGGTGCGTCCAGAAAATCTGCGGTCGTATAAAACGTTTTGCTAACAAGATATTTTTTTAAAATTGTTTTAAATTGTGGTAATGGCATTTGCTTTAGTGGCTGTGGCAGATGGTTATATATTTTAATACATTGCCATATAGCCTGTTTTTGAACATAAGTAAGTGTTGTTTGGGGCGGTAATAATTGGCTATTAGTTTTACATCTAGTGCTGCGTTCATGATCTATTTTATATTTGCTGAAAATGTCAGTATAGTTCTGTTTCACAAATATTGCTGTCTCTAATATATATATAGATGGTAAGGTAAGTATGTTATTTGTCTCTAAATACCGATCTGCATGAGTCCCTAGGCTTCAGTTGGAAGATTGCTCTTATGCAAGCCTTTTGCAGTACAAACATCCTGTCGAAACCTGTTGCGTTCCCCCACAGTATTATTCCGTATTGTAGTCGGGATTTAACACATGCGTGATAAACATTTAAAGCAGTTTCGACATTCACATTTCGGGAAATCACTCGCAGGCTGTAGCAGAAACTACCCAATTTTGCAGCGAGATCCTGAATATGGGCTCTCCAAGATAACACATTGTCTATCACCACACCAACAAAACGAGTATGGTCCACACAGCGAATTGATTCTCCACCACACTGGATTACTAGTTCCTCTGGTGCTATTTCGAGAGGTAGTATATTTGTCGTTTTTGCGTTTAACTTTAGGTTGTTATTTTCACACCATTTTATCATGTTATTAAAAAAATTTTCTAATGCTGTTTTTATACTTTTGTAGGAATTCTTTCGAAGTACGTATGAGGTGTCATCGACGTAAAGAATTGTCAAGCCGTCCATGACTTGCGGTAAATTATTGATGTACAGCAAGAACAAAAGTGGGCCCAAGATAGAGCCTTGGGGTACGCCAAAGTGAATTGTTTTCCAAGTTGATGACCTCTCAGTTCCAGCCGCATCGGAAGTCACCACCGCCTGCCTACGACCCGTCAGATAAGACTCAAGCAACTCCAAAGCCACGCCCCTAACACCCATCACCTCCAACTTGTGTAAAAGAACCTGATGGTGTACACAGTCAAATGCCTTCGATAAATCCATAAACGCACAGGCGGTAACTTCCCCGTCAGCCACACCAACCAAAAGCTCCTCCAGCAATTGAAACGTAGCTCTCACAGTAGATCGCCCCTTCATAAATCCGTTTTGATTTGGATGCAGAATATCGTGTTTGATCATAAATTTAGTAATTCTACTGTATAGAACCTTTTCCACAACTTTGGAGATGTTCGACACCAGTGTAATAGGTCTATAATTGTCAATATCATCCCTGGTTTCCTCCCTTGTGAATAGGTCTGACAATAGAGAGCTTCAACCTATCAGGAAACTTGCCAGTCCGGAATGCCGTATTTATAATGTGAGTCAGAGGGGACACAAGATGCTCGGCGCAAGTCTTGAGTAAAGAAACTGGAACTCCATCCTCGCCGGTCGCCTTGGTGTTGTTGAGGCTATGAATAGCGCTGTTTACCTCATGATAATCCGTCAGATACAAGGCTAAAGACTTAGGCACGTATTTAACTCCTTCTGTTACTATTTCATTGTTTTGTTTGCTATATTCACCCAAGTCAGTGAAGTGGTCATTAATTCTGTTTAAAATCTGACTGCTATTGCTGTTGTTATGGCAATAAATACGTCTACACGACTACATGTTGCCGTTTTTGAGTTATTTATGTTTTTCTTTTTTTAAGTCATATTCATTGCATCATTGAGAAATTAATATCTCGGTTAATACTGCAAATTAAGACTCCAAATTTGCTATGTTATGAATGTAGATATAACCCTAAGAAATAGTACACACACTTTACATTCTAACATACAGGGTCATCAAAACTGAGGAACAAGTGACATTTTCAAATGCAGAAAACTCATTTTTTTCTTTAATCGAACACACTGCATTTTAATTCAAAATTAGGAAGTAAACATCATCCCCTATCACTTTATATCAGCATTTCCTACACCTATCTTTAATAGATTTTGAGATATGAGCGATTTTTTGTTAAATAGTAGCCCTGTATTTAAATGTTTGTTGTTTATTAAAATAAAGGTTTAATGTGAGACGCGGTTTTACAAGAGATTCGGATTTTATCTTAAGACAAATAATGGTCGACTTATCACTTATCTAACAGCGGAAATACACCCGAAAACGTCGGATAACATAGAAGCCTAAGTTTGAAATATTCCAGGTAAGTATTTGAAAAATGTGAAGGTAATCACGTTAATGTTGTTGACCTTACTATTAATGTATCTAGTTATTGATTTAGTATTTGTTTTCCTAGTTGCTAGTTGTTTTGTGGATAAAATTGTAACATTTAGCTGATATACTGTGGTCCATAAAAGCGAATGATAAACGAAAATGTCAGCTTTGTCATTATTAACGCGTTTAATGGAAGTTGTAGGAAAGTTTGTTACCGAATCGTAACTTAAATAGATAAACAAAGTGACTTCGATCTCATAGGAAATTAAACGGGCATTTATCTGTCGTTTCACAAATGCGTACCGGTTTACTGGCGGCCGCATAGACGTTAATATCCGGGTATTTGAACACACTGACATTTGAATTAGAGCCTCCACAAACGGCCGCAAATCAATATTGAATTTTCGCCGTTCTACCTCTACATACAAGCACACGCTCGCCAAGTTTCCGTCTTTCTCTTTTCGTCGTCGGCTTTTGTTTTGGTCTTGGACGGCCGCGGCAAATCTTTGACACGCTTTTTTCATTATACCGGGCTGGTGGAAGTCGATGCCATCGCGGTCGTTACGGTTAGGAAGGTGCTTTGATATAGAAAGACAAACACACAACTTCGCAATTAAAGATTTTTTCCTGCCGTCCCGTGTTTGCTGAGCAAATATCCCGAGGGACGGTCGCGGGAAACTGGCTGTTAAATTATAAAGAAACGAAGAAAATAAGGAACGCCTAATATTTTTCTTACGCTGACGTGCCGAGATGGTTTACGATTTCCTAATGGATTTCCATGGAGCTACTTTGCCCAAAAGAAACTTTTTCTTCAAAATAATGAAGCTCGTAATAACGGTAAGTAAACAACCCCAATTTGAACCAGGAATTTTCGTAATAAGGTATCGGTAAGTTGAGACAAAAAAAATACCTAAAATAATGATGTTATCAAAATGCTAACTCAAATAAATATAATACTCGGAAATATCTGTGTCTAGATACAAATATAATCTCTACACCGAGTGTTTTAACTAATAGGTTTCTCCCCATAACGTTTCTATTTAAAGATGTATCTTAATAAATGTCGAAATATGCTATCTGCTATTCACTGGAAAATTATGTTACGATTTTTAACTCTTCCAGTTTTATTGGAAATATAAAATTTTCAATTTTAAATGAAATAGCTGCATATATAAAATAAAGTAAACTCTCTCGTTGGCAAAAGCGTTGGACCTTTCGATCAATAAATATTTCACAGGGTCAATACTTATTTTGTCATCATTTCTTGTTTTTTAATGCTCCTTTATTAATGACTTGGGGTGTTACCTTTGAATTTAAATTCACTTTTTTAAATCACATAAATAACATTTCTTCAGCTTCTTTCCGAGTCGTGGGTTTTATACTAAGGAATATAGGTATGTCACTTTATTTATATATTTATAAGTCTCACTCTCATTCACTTGAAAAAAATCCACGTCGATTCATTAAATTTCTTTATTTTAAAGGCTTGTATCACAGTACATTACTAACTTTGTATCACATTAAATCTCTGGAACCTCGTCGCAAACGGAATGACGTTAAGTTTCTTTATATCATTATTCACTCACATATTGAGGCGTCTAGTGACATTCAATTTCATAGCATGCAGGCAACACGCATGCCTTCACCTTTCTATCGTCCAACCCTTAAAAGTAATATATTAATGAGATCCCCAATACATAACTTGATACCTTGTCATTATTTTAATACCCATTTTGACAACTCCGTAGATATACATTTTTTTACCTTACCCCAACTGCTAAGCCAGTGTATAACCAACTACACTTACAATTAAGTAACATAAATATTAATGTATGTTCATTGTACTAAATACTCATTTTACTTATTTTATTATAGTGTACCTACCCTGTAATGTAGTGTAGTCTTAGTGTGTAAGCTATTTATCCTACCATTGTCCTGTAATTAGATTACAATCTGTTGGGTAATAAAAAGTTATTATTAATAGGTACTATTATTATTAATCGGGGTGCTCTGAGGTTCATTTAGGTGTATGTAAGGCCATGCCTTTCATTCTTAAATCTGCCTTCTCTTTACAGATACTTATCCTTCTCTGTTCAATGATATTCAAAAATATAATTCCCCTTCGCTGGATGGCTATGAGCTTATGAATATGTCCGATATGTCTTGAATCCACCATTGCAGAACATTCGTATTAGAAATCTGCTCTCTTTAAACTAATGAGTAGTTACATTTATATTTTTATATCAGTATAATGGGTAGGTTGTCGAGCTGGCTCTACGTGTTATGCATTTTAAATCAATAACTTTTACATTAATAGACTTTTACTTGATTAAATACTAAATTTATAGTTTAATTTTAATAATTAAATGTATCAAATGCTCTTTATTAATGAAAAATAAATAACAATAACATGGACAATTTATTGTCTGAAACCCAAGGTGAGTATACCTATTTGGAATGTTTGAATCAAATACTATCTACTGTGCAGTATATTTTGGATTTTTAAATTTTCAAAGTTTCCGAAATATTAAATGCTTATTTCCATAAAAATTTAAACATTACTTGGTAAAGTATCTCGGACATTAGCTTGCATATACCCATAGTACTTTAGAATGGAATTCCCTCGCAGTGACAAACTAAAAATGGTACAGGAAATGATCCATACCAAAAATACAACCCCGGTATAAGGAAATCTATGGAAAATCTCCTTCAAAACATCATCCAACGTGTATAATTATACTCAAAACAGTAGAGACATGTATGATTCTACATGATAAAGATATGTTAATACAGCGGATTTCTTCCAATCTTCCAAAATCTTGGCGCTTTTTCTATATATTTTTAGGCCTATGGTAGATACATCGATTTACAAAGAAAATCCCCTTTGATATCGGATATATTACAGTAATATGATTTAATTGATTGTACTCCGACGAAAAATAAAACAGTTTTTAAGGAAGATTTTTAAGAAACTCTACCGAAATCATACAGTTACCAGACAATCAATCTATACATCTAATTACCACGATTACACTGCAATTGATTAACATCTAATATATACTGGATTGACAGACAGGTGTGTACATAAAATAATAATTCTACTAAGGTTGGTGAATTATCTTACGTATGAACCATAACACTGTATTTGGATAACCTTAATTAATAGATTGTCAACTAATATGAACTATTTAAAAAATTGAGAGTATTTTCCCAAGCAGCTTGTTTATCAAAAACTTTGACAATTACATTTCGTGATCGGTCATTCTTATATGAATTTACAGAGAAAGCAGTTGGCTACTTTTTAATTGACTATAGTTAGCGAATTTGTGGAAATCTTCTAAATATAAGGTTGATAACTCTGCAACCGTTCGGAATAGGGTTGTATCCTAAAAAATCTAAATTATATTGCATACTAATTTCAGTTCCTGGATTTTCTTTTTGGTTTTTAAAACAAACATCTTAAGTTGGCAAACAACAAAAGTTTTGGCTGTTATATCGAATCTATTATTATATGAGTCGTAGCTCTTTTGTCTTTCACTCTGTCAAATGGTGACAAAATGTGATTCATTAAAAAAAAAACAAAATTATTTGTTATATCTCGTAAACGCGATTTCCAATTGTTTTTCTGACGACAGGATTGTAATCAGCGTAAAAAACCCTACATCCTACATCTTTGATAATTTAATCAAATCGTAGCTGTAATATTAACAAAGTCAGCCACTATAGTGCTGCATCAAAATAACTGTGCACGTATGATATTACGAATAAGAATATCTAGATAAATAGAAAGTACACTCAGTTAGCTGAAGCGTTGCAATGTCGCCACAATTTACAAAAGGATAAGCGACAACTTCATTAACCTTATTAAGATAAGCATATTACAGCTTACATCGGGTTCGCCCTTCCACGTCTTTAAATAGGGGCGCGATGTTATTATTGTTTCAATATAGTGTGGGAGTTACATGAGTTTATGTAGCCATTTAAGGGGAGGTTTACATGTATTTGACTGGAAAAATCGATTTTTGGTTTTTTGCATTTTTTGAAAGCTCCATATATATAACATACATGGTTAAAGCGGTTTCGTAATATTCGCATTGTTTAAGCCGCTACGGCTTATTAAAAGAGCGGATGTACCGAACACAAACGGAGCATATTAGATGTAATACTATATTCGACTCGGGGCGGCTCGGGTCGAAATATCATACTTATTGTTTGTTAGTGTATGTATAGTTGTCTTTAATGATTAGAAATGCCACTGCAGTCGGGATCACAAATAAACGACAGAGTAGCTATTTATATTACAATAATATGAAGCAATTAGATCCGAAATAAAACGCACATTTGAAGAAACTGATCTAACAATATTTCTTTTACTTAAAACACACTTTCCCCCGCTTTAGAAAACTACTTACAATAAAATGTATCAATTTATTGCAGCTGCACTTACTTACACTAAATTTCTTAGAAAAGCTGGCTAGAATATGATGGCAAAGGTAACCGTACTACGGATCATCAGAGTAGCACAGGAAAAATGGAAGTCAATGCGATGCCTTAAAAGAAATTTTCGCACGATTTCGGATAGGCGACTGAGACACGACAACTTTTTAAGCAATTTGTGATTTTTAGCCGTACGAAGATGTTACTGTTCAAGGAAAAAAGAGAATGCGTTGGAGATGTGGACTTTGAAGAAAGGGCGCTGGTAAACTGACTGACAAAGTTATTGATAATTTAACAATAGTGTACTATGGTCTGGCAATTAGACAACATCCAGATTCTGCATCAAAATGAAGGCAGCTATTTGGGTTACATTTCATTATAAATGTTCAACCCCAAAAAAAAAAAATCAAGATGCTATTAGGCCGATTTATGAAGTTTTTTTCTAGAGTGATTTCTTGCAAAGATGCATTGGAAAAAATTGTCAAAACTGAAACGACTCGTTTAGTTCATGTGTGTAGAAACTAGCTCCAAAAGATTTACACTGCGACCTATAAACAATTCAACTTGCTACCTACATTGCCGCAAATTCATTCAATGAAGGTTACTTTTTTGTATTAAAAATAATGAATGCGGTGGGAATTGCAGTAGGACTTGATGCCAAAAAATTCGTCATCAATTCTGATCGTCAGCGCATACAACGAGCAGAGCAGAGTATGTCCAGCGCTGCAAAACTTGCTGTGCTGTCTAAAGGGAAGCAACAAATTTTGCAAATGCAGAAGTATGAAGAAGAAGAAGGATTAATGTATGGTGCTGGAATAGCTGACTAAGTGTATGTTGAACTATTCGTAAAAATGTTTGCCGAGAAACTTTGAACGCGTTTTTCTCGAAACATGATTTTTCAAATCTGCGTAAGTTCTAGTTCTTCAAATGTTCAATATATCAACTTAATTCTTTTGTTTTCTTAATGTAAACAGTTTTTATTGGAGGTTATACCTATAATATACTAAAAATTGCAATATTCCACATTTTTATATCCACATACACACAAAAAAGAAATAGAAAATAATCAAATTAAAGTCCAGGTATCTGCCACATTGTTTGCTTTCGACTTATTTGGTTAAATTTAGGTATAACCTCCAACAAATTTAATATATTTCTAACTCTTCTTTTTATTTTCAATTTCGGATCACTTTTGCGTATGCTAGAGTTTACGCAGTTTGACCGTGTTTTCTGTGCACACTGCTACCTAGATACAAATAGCGAACGTTATAGTGGTCTTGTCATTAAAAAAAATATTAATTAAATTAAAAAAATATTCAAGTTTTAATATATTTATTGAGAAAAAGCCGTATTTCGTATATCTTTTCCTTTGTCTGAAAAAAAAAGCTCAAAGTTTTTGGACTTTTCCGATATATATATGTAAACCTCCCCTTAAAGATGTCCGCACTCTGATGTAATATAAAGTCATATATTTTTTTTTCTGTACAATAGATCAGTGTGCTTTATTTGAAATAACGAAGGATACCTATATACGTTTACTAACTTTTAGAATACTAATACAGATAAATATTCTTAGCAGCAATAAATTATGTGGTTACATATATGTATGCATATTACTTAAGTAATGAATGACGTCAGTCTGTGGATTGTATAGCAGCTCCAAATAGCTCTCGTATTAATTTTGTGCGGATATACATGCATGTATGCACTAAAGCTCATATGTTTCAGGTATATTCAGTATTACATCTCATAACTACGCAAAGTAAGTACTTCAGTGTACACGAATTTCAACTTTTCGAGTTGCAAATGTTTACCAGCACCATAAAATCGCGCTAATGCTCAGTTTGACTGCATGAATTAATTTCTAAATATAATCTCATAAGTAAAGAACATGCCATCAACTATATCGAACGAACGACCACTATATTTACATTCCGGGTCGGATAGCGAGCTTTACGTAATTTTAATGCACCCCCGACGAAATCTAGGGCGAATGCGTTCAGTGATATCGGGCGCAGTGCATCCCTCAAGTAAACATTATCCATCAATCACAGCAACAGTTAACGCCGAAACCGAGCTGGCAAATGCTCGGCGGTAAACAAAGGCCCACTCCGCGCACTCTGGCTGTACTCTTCACTCTTCTTCCGGTGTAGGGAGAGTAGCGGGAGATCGGCGTTGTCTATTGGGGTGAAATCAATTTGATTAGTCGCTAGGGAATTTCGCCATTCTCGTCAAACGCGCTGGAAATTTTACAAATAAGTTCGGGGGCATTCTTCTGTGTAAATGGAGATAAGTTTATCGGGCCTGTTATTCGGGAACATTCACCTAAAATGATTTTCGATTAACATAGATAATACAAATTGTTTTGTTGATACTGATTTATCATCATCTATTTTCCCAGCACGTTAATGGATTCCGTTTATTCTTGGTTAAGTGCAGGAAGAGCTCATTTCTTGCTTTGCTAGATTATGTTACTGATGGAAATTCCATCCAAAATAGTATCTTCTTTTGAAACATTGAAAGAACAGTGTTTAAATGTGCGTTAGAGAAGACCTTAATAAATAAAATTATGTATTAAAACCCTTCCTAGATTGGAAATTAATAAATATTGAACACAATGTCATACTTTATTTTTTTCTGTTTTGAAAAGAATAATAATAATATTCTTTTTTTTTATAGCTTCCGTGGAGACGCAGTGTGGGTCCATGTATATGAAGAGGGTTAAAATAAGAGGTCTCTACACACAAATTATATCAAACAAATATATTAGAGGACCGACTGCAATAACAACATTTTTAGATATGATAATTAAGTCTAGTAGGATCGCAAAGGTATCAGTAACTATAGCAGGCTCACTTACAATTTGTTGATAGCTTGAAATAGTGTCTGCAAAATGGTTTAGAGCAGCTGAGATGTTCTCAATCAAGTCGATATTATATTCACCTAAGCACAGGATTTTTTTCGATAATGATCAGCGAATTTTTAATTGAATTTCCCATTTCGCCTGCAAAAAGTTGAAATTTGGTTGCCGATATGCTACTCCAAACACGTATTTTTCGTGTAAAATTGTTGTTTCAAGTCACAGCTACTCAATGCCATTTGAAAGTTCTAAAACATTACATCTCAAAGAATCCCTCTTATATATATTGACACTTCTTCTACCAAGATCAGTTCTATCATTACGGTGTAAATTATAGCCATTAATAAGGTAAAAACTATCCGAATCACAGAGAGTATTATATCACTAAGCTTAGACATCATGGACAAGTAGATTTATTTAGTAGTTCTGGCTTGGCTTTGCTAACATATACAGGGTTAGGCAATTGTGTGAGAACATTTAATTTCTGGCTAAATTATGGATTCTATTACAAAAATAACCTTAAGAAAAGTTTTTGTAGCATTTTCATTCTACTCTGTTCTACATACTTGATTTCCAACAGCTATCACATGTTTCGAGATATGACGTCATCGGTAGTTTTTTTTTTAATGAATCTGTATCTTTTCATATAGACACTTTTTAAAAAATTACAATGAAATACGGTTTAGTGAGTGTGCGGATTGAGATATGAAAGTAAAGCGTTGACTATTAAAATCTTTTTGTCATATCCGATAAGACAGACATATCATCTGATAAGGAATATTCCTACATATTTTATCTTGCCATAGAAACTTTTAGCAGAAATGAAATTATTTGCATCATGTCAGTATTACTGACAGTCATAGTCGATGCTAACAATTTCCGTATACTAGAACAGTTGTTCATTATTGGCGAACTAGCAGAACGTAAAAGAACTAGTTCGTTAATGATGGTTGGTTTTGGAGACAGGCGGATGCTCTTCAAGGTGCATGCAATATTCCCTGCTGAAAGTATCTCACAATCAACAGTCTCAAGGGAGTAGCAAAAGTTTAATGAAACTGGAAGTGTTAAAAATCGGCCAAAATGCAATCGACACAAAATTATTACAAATTTAGATAATTCTTTGGATGGTTTTATTAATCTTCAAGAAGAACCAAAAATGCCACTAACAAAACCGTCCTTATATTACTTTACTGATCCTTTTTTCTTGCCTAAAAATAAGTTTCATCCACATAAAGTACATTAAGTAAAAGAATTAAATAAAGATGATCCCCATAGAAGAATGCAATTTGTTAGGAAATGGTGGATAACATTCATCGCAATGGAACTAAAGATGTTAATAGTCAACGCTTTATTTTAATATCTCAAGCCGCATACCCACCAAGCAGTATATTATTGTAATTCTTCGAAAAGTGTCTATTCGAAACTGTGAAAAGATACAGGTGATCCATTTAAAGAAAGTACCGATGACGTGATTACTCAAATCATATGATAGTTGTTGGAAATCAAGTATGTTACAGACTAGAATAAAAATACTACAAAAACTTCAGAAGGTTATTTTTTAATAGAACCCATAATTTAGCAAAAAATAGGTATTCCCACTCATTTGCCTGACCCTGTATATCCGGATACAGACCATTAATAAATTCATATTAATCTAAATTTTTGTTTGAATTAAATTTGGTTTTTGTCATGGGAAAATTTGTGTTACACTTAATTTAAAAGCAAAAACAGGAAACAAACAACTTCTTTTATATATTATTTATTTTAATATTCTTCTTAAATTTCTATTGCTTTCAAGCTTTAATGCTTTTAATCTTACATTTGTTGCAATTTGTGTAACCATGTTGTATATACAAATTTCCTGTTTTCGGAAATACTCACTTCAAATGTCGGAATATTATTATTTTTTTTTCAATTTATTTTAATATTTCCTTTTCAATTTAATTTCGATTTAATAATAAAGCGTATAGAAGGGCAGATGACAATAGAAATTCCTTTAAATGTTTTTAAAGATACGTAAGAATTTGAATCTTTTATGTACACAGGTAATCCGTTATATAGCTTGCTGTAATTAAATGAAAAATGCCTCGGGTCAAATTTGTATTACTTAGACTGGGAGGAGAGAATTGTTTTTCGTTCGGAATGATATCTGACGGCATTGCGTTAAACTTTATTCAATTTAGGTTTCTCATTAACGTTTTTCATTTCAGTAATTTAGTTGTCTTTTACGACGTACTAATTTACTATTTGGTTAGCCCGACAGGTTTTTGTGTCTGAAAACCGTCACATTTTAGGAGTTTCTGCACCAACACATGCAAGAAGGCACAATTACTCGCATTTTCGGTGAAACGGGTGACCACAATACACAGCATGACCCCGAACACCGGCTATCTTGAACGTCGTTATTTAAGTCTTTTGTTTTAAATCCTATCACGTCATAAAATAGAAAAATTATTAGCCATTTGTCGCTTTCAAAATAGCATCTTTTGATAGTTGTAAGCGTATATATTTCCATTTTTTCTGTATTTTGTAACACACAAACCTCGATCTAGAGGATAAGCGGGCGATCTAACATCTCGCTGATTTGTTCAGGTTCTTTATGGATTTGTCTTTAGGTTAAGTGTTGGTTTAAAATAAATATATTTAGAATATATTAAAATATTCATTAAATTATTTAACCATATTTGCTTCTTTGTCAAGTTTGTTTTTAGTCTTACATATTGTGGTGATATTATTATTCAGCAGTTCATGATTGGATTTAATTGTTATGTCACTGAACTAATTGATTGTCACATATTTAGTTACTGTAACTAATTACACGTATGACTTATTGTAAATATTACCTTAATAACGCATTTTATAGACTAAGAAAGAAAAAGGAAACTCTTGGAAATTCAAAATAAGATTCTACATTTGGTAATTTCTTTTCAAGTTGTTATTTTAAAGAAAACTTCAGTTATCCCTCGCCCGTTAGTAAATCAAAAAAATTGACCTACCATTTCTTGAAAAAAAAAACGAAACATGAGAACGCTGGATATAGTCACCTATGAACTGATGACTTCGTTGATTGTTTTTAGAAGTTAGATCATTGTTCGAAGCTAATTTACTATCAAAGTGACAGGTACCTTAACTTTGGTCTGCTTTTAGTTTAAAATTGCTTGGGTCTTCGAAAAATGAAATTAAGTATAAATTGGATGACTATAATTGCATAAATTAAACATTTTGCCAACATTAAAATGTGAAAATATGAACGTTATAAGTGATTGGAGGTTAAAGGAAGAACATCTTACGATGATTTAGCCTTTTTGGCATATATGAGTTTAATATGTATATAGGTATAATTTGTATAATGCTAATAAATGATATTATTATTATTATTAATTTATACATTCCTAGTATATAGTAGTATATAATCGTAATTCCGTGAATAGTTTACCATTAAAGCAATTTCAAGTCAGTTTTTTCTTACACAGAAGGGTTTACCATAGTTGAAAAGTTATAATACGATTGTGCATTTTTAAATAATTCCATAGTTCAAAACTTTTTTTTTTTTAATTTGAAAATCGCAATCTGACAAACCCCAGAAGATTTCTTATTCTCTCGATCCTGGAAATTCCCAATTGATCTATAGATGCCCGAGTACAAAAACGTGCTTAGTCACGCTGAATTCTAGAAATATGGATAAAATGGATTTTAGAATTTTCTTAAATAGTTTAAAATTTCGTAAACGAATTTCATTGCTACTTTAGTTAGACATAAATATTAATTCGCATATTTAAATATTTCTTAGAACTTACTCCTGCTAAAATGGTATTGATTAAATATTACTAGTTTCATTGCGTTTTATTAAACAAAAAAAAAATATCGACTAACGGCCAACCAGTTTCTTAAAATAGTAATGCTTAGAATATGCAAAGTTTGCAAACTTTTACAGTAATAATTAAGAGATTTTTTTTAATTTAATTCCACAATTTTATTTTAAATGTTACATTGTAATTTGTTTTCGTTGACTTCCATCTAGCCTGAATGGAGAGTTTATTTCCGAAACTAATAGCTATTACTAATTAAATTCAATACACCGAGATTGTGAGAAAGGACTATTTTGTCGTTTTATTCTTTCTAATTATATATGTATTTGAGTCTATGTTTCTATTATTCAAATTTTAATAATTCTGTAAGAATTTGAAATTCCATCCGGTATAATACAAAGTATTTAAATAGTTAAATTACGCAGTGTTATCACAAGCCTGTACGGGGAGGAATTGTACTTATCTACTAGACGACTAGATTCTCTACGCACCAAGAAGAACAAGTTATTGTCAACTTTGGCATTTCTACGTCGATGCCGAGACAAGAAGATTACACCTAACTTCGTAAAGTTGAAACATCACATAACAACGGATGCCGCAAAGAAAATCTTAAGAAGAACGGAGGAAGCCTTACTACGAGAACGAGTGCATCAAGTGTATACGGAACTACATCTGATTTCCAAGATGATCATGGAGCTACATTTAACATTAGCCAACAAAATGTCAAAAGAAGATTGGGACCTTATCGACCGCATAACCTGGGAAGCAGCAGAAACTGAGTTCGAGAAATCCAGAACAACACAAGTGAAGAAGTTTGCAAGGATGGAAGAACAGAAGATCAAGGAGCAACCTGGTACACTGAAGAACGTTGTGATTAATTTATCAACGAAGCTACTATCTGCAGACGAAACAAAAGTACTTGCCTTAGGGATGAACTACGTCATTGCACCCAAAAGAGTACCAACAGAAGAAATCATCACGGAGGTAGAAGCAGCGATCAAAGGAATTCCGAACATCGAAGCAGAAGAAGTGCGACAAGAAGTAAGCAGAGCATTGAAGAAAGCAAAACCACCGAAACGCAACCTATCCAGGGAAGAAGAGGCAGCACTTACAAATTTGAAAGCTGAAGAAGACATCGTTATCCTCAAAGCAGACAAAGGGAATGCAACAGTACTACTAAATAAAGAAGATTACCGGAAAAAGATGAATGAACTACTTGACGAGAACACCTACAAGGAAATAAGAAAAGATCCAACG